>CM035173.1:7697483-7742483 GCA_020205615.1 Panax quinquefolius | reverse complement strand
GAACTTTTCAGGTTAGAGAAGAATGAATCCATCAAAGAAGCTCAAGCTAGATTCCTCACTCTCATGAACTCTCTAATTATGCTCGGCCGGAAAATTGATCAAAGGGAGATAAATAGAAAGATACTTATAGTTATGCCCAAACTAAGTTCAAGACCAAAGTTACAACTCTTCAAGACTCAACTACAATCAGTTCGATGGAAACTCTAACTTTGTTTGGATAACTTGAAGAATTCGAAAATCAACTAAAGAGGTATGATGAAGAGGATGAAGCACCAATAAAGAAAATATTGGCACTTCAAGTCAAGAGCAATAATGAAAGTGATCACGAAGATTTTGATGAAGAAATTGAAATGCTCTCAAGAAAACTCGAGAGACTACTTCAAAGGAAGAAACAAAGGAAAAATAAAAAAAGTAGCTCAACTCCTGTGAGTAAGTCCGAAACGAAACTAGAAGATGAAACTGCTCAACTGTGTTTCACTGGATTATGCAATCAAGAATCATCCGAGGTAAACTCTGAACTTGGTGATATTACTATTTCTGATTATCTAGTTTTAAAGAATAAAAATATTCATATTAAAGAGAAAAATGCCCATTTAAAAAATTGGATAAATGATTTAATGAAAGAGGTAGAAATATTAATTGAAGAAAAACAAGAAATAGTTAAAGATTGCACATCAAGTGAAGTATCTAAGTTAAATGCTAAAATTGATTATCTTGATAACTATAATAAAATTCTATATAATCGTGCAAACAAATTAAATGAAGAATTTAATGATCTTAAAAAGGAAAATAATGTTTTAAAAGAAAGTTTGCAAATGAGAGATATTTGTATTGATGCTTTTAATGATGGAAAAATATTAAACATGCAAAATAATAATGAGGAAGAAATAATTTCATTGAAAAAAGATCTTGCAAAATTTGTTCAAGGGGAAGAGAATTTAAATATAATGTTAGGTGCTCAAAGGTCAAGTCTAGATAAACAAGGAATTGGATACAATCCTGTTAATAACATTACAAGCACTACTAATAAAATTAGAGTAATAAATAATAAACCAAGGAACAAGCCTCTTTATTGCTCACCTTTTGTTACTTGCAAAAATTATGGTTTAAAAAGACATTTTGATACAAACTGTAACAAAATTAAAATAAAACAAGTTTGGGTAAAGAAAAGAGATTTAATTGTTACTAACAATACCGGACCCAAGAAGATTTGGGTACCAAAAAGGTAAAGGCTATTTGTTCATTTTGTAGATGTCTCAAGGTCAAAAAAGAGACGAATAATAGTTATCTATAAATTATTTGGTGGAATCTAGAATGAGGATTCTGTAGGAAATAACAATTTGAGTCGTAAAAGCCAAACTGCTAAATCCGGACAACCTAAGTCTTCTGAATCAGAAGAAAAATCAGCTGAAATCAAATAGTCTAAACCGTCCGAATCAGAAGGAAATACAGTTGAAATCAGATAACCTAAGTCAGTCTTATCGGATGAAATACACCAAATCGCATAACCCGACCGGTCCATCTCAAAGAGAAAACTCAAACATGCAGACACAAAAACACACGATCGGATTCGGCCCAATTTAGAAGGAAAATCGAGGAACACAACACACCGATGCGAAATGTGACATACCATAGTTTGAATTCAACGAATAAATGACTACAAAGAAGGCTTCCTAAACCATCTAGAACAGTGAGAAATCATCCACCAAATCTGATCATAGGTGATCCTGACACTTGGATGAACACAAGAAGGAAAGCAAGGAATTACTGTGCATTCTCCGCATTTCTTTCACAAATAGAACCAAAGAATGCCAAGGAAGCAGTTCAAGATGAAAATTGGTCAATTGCCATGCAAGAAGAGTTAAATCAATTTGAACGATGTCAGGGATTCACATTCACCAATCCAAGTATGTAAAGGAGTTATTAAAGAGATTTGGTTTTGAAAATACCAAACCAAAGTCAACACAAATAAGTACTACCATCAAGCTTACCACGGATGCTACAGGTAAAGATGTTGAAGTGACAATGTATCGAGGTATGATTGGTTGTTTACTTTATTTAACTGCATCAAGACCGGATATTATGTATAGTGTATGCCTTTGTGCTAGATTTCAAGCTCAACCTAAAGAATCTCATCTTAAAGCGGTAAAAAGAATATTTAAATATTTAGCTGGCACAATTAATTTAGGCTTATACTATCCCGTATCTCCAAGTTTTGAACTAATTGGATACTTAGATGCAGATTATGCAGGGTGTCAAGTTGATAGAAAAAGCACAAGTGGTGCTTATGAATTTTTAGGTCAAAGCCTTGTAGCTTGGCACAGCAAGAAACAAACATTTGTTGCCTTGTCTACTACGGAAGGTGAATATTTGGCGGCAAGTAATTGTTGTTCACAAATTTTATGGATGATTCAAACTCTTCATGATTTTAATGTGATATGTGAAAATGTGCCTATTGTGTGTATGGCAATACTAAGTGCAATTGATATTTCAAAAATCCTCATGCTTTTATTCTCGTATTAAGCATATTGAAGTGAGACATCATTTTTAAGAGATAATGTTGCTAAAGAATTAATTAAATTAGTATTTGTCCTCACCGAACATCAATTGGCGGATATATTTTACAAAACCTTTAAGTGAAGAACGTTTTTGCACTTTGAGAAGAGAACTTGGAATGTCTCAGATGTGGTTGAATGTGAAATTCAAGGATGATGTGAAATTCAAGGATCTCACTAATTTCTTTTTTTATTAATGACAACGGGGAGAGATATTTGGGTAATGATGATTATGTTATAACCAACTTGTGCTTAATGATTTCTTTTTGATAATGACAAAGGGGGAGAGATATTTGGTATTTGAAATTTGAATTGACTGGGTATTCATGTTGACTTAATATGCATAAATTTAGGGGAGCCTTATAGATAGGGGAGCATATAAAGTTAAAAGATAATATATTGTCATCATCAAAAAGGGGGAGAATGTTAGTATTTATACTTTGTGGTTTAAATGATGACAATGTTTATATGGGCTTAATTGATTTTATTTTGGCTTATAATTTAATTATGTTATTCAAATAATTTTATGCATATTAATTATATGATATATAATAGTGTGCATGGGTTATTGCATGAATTAATCATTTTGTCTCCTAGCTCACGAAAGTTAATGCAGTATTGGAATGAGTAAATCAAGGTGATTATTTTTGTCACATCCCTTAAATTTTTATATATAGAATATATATATATTTATATCCAATCCTGATATGCTTTAAAGACTAATTCAATTTGGAGTAATTTAAGGAGATTGAAAATCTGTTTAACATTCTTTAAATTTCTCATATTTAATTGTGGGGTTATATCTTTCCATATATATATATATATATATATATATATATATATATATATATATATATATATATCCATATGACAATGCAGGTTGTTGTTGGAAGCAACCCATTTTAATGACAATGCTCTGACTCTACTAGGCCTTGGACAATTTTTTATTTTTTTTTTAAGTCGGTAGAGCTTGTGGCGGTGGCGGCCAATGGGTTGCTCCCCAACAACCGGTTCTTTGTGGATGGAGACCCATATATATATATATATATATATATATATATATATATATATATATATTATTTGTTATATATATATGAGCTACCAATTTAAATGTATTTGGGAGATTTTTAGGAATTGGTTTTATGAAGGATTCTTATTTAAAGTTGATGGAGATGTTATTTTGTCACATGTTAAACAATAATTGCAATTTTTAAGGGATCTTGCTAATTGCTAATAGGACTCTTTCAACTAGTATTTGATTTTCATTTGACTTATTCATAGTCAGTATTTCCTTATCTACCGATGTTGTCATTGGTAACGTGGATCTCTATTTCAATCAAAAAGATATAGCCGTTCATGAGGAGGAATTGGAAGGTTTCATAGCCGCTGCTTTCTCTTTTTTATATATATACTATTTACAAACTTTTATAAAGAACACAAGACTCTTGAACAAAAACTCTTCAAGCTATCCAAGATACACATCAACTATCATATCATTCTTTTAGTCTTGGTTTACGGTGTTCGTATTCTTTATTTCATATATATTGTAAACATAGTACAAGTCTAGGTTGGCTTTGGGTTTTATTTTAGTAATATTCATTGCATACAACGAAGGTATCAAAGTCTCGGAGGTGAGAGGTGTTGCAGAGAGAGTGCAAAGGGGGTGAGGTGTCCAATCGATCGTCACAGTAATAGTGGAGTTTTATTGTCTTTGTAATTCTTTGAATATTATTTTAATAAAGTGAGTCTCCAATCCTAGTTGGGATTGGACGTGGATTAGCCACTAGAGTAGAGGATGAGGTTTGAACTAATGTAAAAAATCTCTATGCGATTTTCTATTGTTTTGCTTCTATTTTTTCGGCTTCAATATTCTGTAGTTTCATTTACGTCGAAAAGTTTTACACTAATACTGAATGGTATTAGTTTGTCCATTTATATAATGCATAAAGTATATAACTAATACTATTGTGGTTAGACCGTCCGATTACAAATCTATATAGTAAACTTTGAAAATTGGCCAGTAGATCATTTCTAAGTATTTACACCTATTCACCCCCCTCTGTGTGCTTAATTATAGAATTACACTATCCATCTTTGCAGTCATATGGATGGATTCTGAATGGAAAGGAGAGCTATCCCCACAAATATGAGTGTTCGACATTTTAGCCTCAAATCCTTCAGAATGTCGTCTCTCTAATCATTGATTAAATGGAAGTTTAGATTCTAGTGATGCAAATGTAAGTGACTCATGAAAAAAGTATGCACTCCCAACAAGTGATACAAAACGCAACCGATGGGGGACAGAAAGCCATACCGAGAATCACCCATACCGGAAGCCTCGTAAAAACACAAACTTAAATACACATTGCTTAGAATCGACATCCACATTAATGTACATACAAATAGACACAATTCAAAACTATGAACTTCGAAATGTATTATCATTGTAACTAGAAGAGTAATATTGAGAGTAAATTTTAAACTAGTGGTTTTTAACTTTATTTTCATCCAACCGAACTTCAAAGACTAGGTTATATGCAAAATGAAGAAATTGTGTTAGGCAATCTGTTGATCAAGTCTCAAATATCATAGAATACAATATCATAGGAATAGGTTATATCAAGCACGTATAAAAAAGCAAAAGCAAAAATACCGCCAATCACTTAAGGGTTTTGATAATTTGACGATGAATCGCTTAAGGGTTTTGACAATTTGCTCTTCAATAGTCGACGGAAGGGTTTAGTAATCGTATGGAGGAACACGCCTTCAACAAATGTAGGGCAAAAGGGATGGAATCGAAGGGAGAACACGACTTCAAAAGTCGCTTGTGTTTAGTAATCGACAGGGACCGATCGGTGAGGTTTTAGTAATCGCAAGGAGGGAAAACGGCATATGAAATCGTAGGGAGTGTTTTAGGCTCTGAAATCGCAGGCTAGAGATATGAGATAGAGATCGCATATGAAATCGCAGGGAGTGCTCTGAAATCGCAAGCTAGAGATATGAGAGGGCAAATTAGTACTCCCTCCGTCCCAAATTAATTGCTCAGTTTTGATTTTTTTAAGTTAAATTGACTATTTTTAGAATTAATAATTAAGCATATATAAATATATTTCTAAAATTATAAAAATTGGAGTTAGTAATAAATTGTATATACTTTCTTTTGGTTATAATTTTTTCACCTATATTTTAGAAAAAATAGTAAAAAAGATTAGTTTTAAAAATGGTCAATTTGACTTTAAAAAGTCAAAAATGAGCAATTAATTTGGAACGGATGGAGTATTTTGAAACGTACGCTACTTCGTCTAGCAGATATGAGAGGGAAAATTAGTATTTTGTAACGTACGCTACGTCGTCTGGTGTAAGGGCATTGTTATTTTTTAATCTGCGCCCTTGATTTATAGAATGAACGAATATGATGCTATTTGCCCAATTTACATCTATAGCAAATACTTGCTATGGATCATATCCCATATGTGACGCCCCCAAAATAGGTCCATACGACTCATTCTGAGTCGCCAGATATCATACTATAAAAATCACATACAAACTTCATTTATACAGCTGTTGAACTGTCGTGCATAGTACGACAACACATAAGCTATGAGTTTTAATACAATATTATCTCGTAGACAGTATCCAAACTCAAATTATTACAATGCCATATAAAATACAGCAGCAAATATTTTAAGACTCCAAAGAATAACGAGAATATTACTATCATATTCATTCTAATGAGGTGCAATTTTGACGCTTTCAAAGTCGGGTTCTCATCACCCTATTGTTGTTTGCCAAAATCAATTATTAAGTGACCTATAAAATACGACACACACATCTTAGGTCCTCAATACAATTATCTGTTGCATGTCATGCCGTTTTATAATGTATTGAGAAACTTCGACAGTCTCGAACCATCACACTATTTCCCTGTTATCCCGCTCGACTCAGCTACACTCTTATTTCCTAAAAGGAATTGTGAAGCAAAGGGTGAGCACAAATAGCCCAGTTGTAAGACCCCAACTTTTATGAATAAAGATGATTTTTCTATGAATATTATTTTTGAATATTATGGAATGAATTTGATATAATGTTATAGTTGTGGGTAATATTTATAAATTTTACAAAGTATGCAAGTTGTTGTATTATATTCGATTGGTTGGAGAATATTCGTTTTAGTAGGGAATATTCGTACAACGGCACAATTATTGGTGGACCCCACAACGGAATTATGGTCGGATTGAGAAAATGACAAAAATATTTTATAAAAATAACGGCAGAGGTGTACTATTAAAACTGTTGAACTACCCGGTAGTAAAAGTACAGTAATACACGTGGTTGCATAGTATCACACGGTATTGATTATTGATGCTTACGTGAGAAGTCACTCAGTTATACTCAATTATTGCTGCATCATATCTCTCATATTATTGATTCGATTATTGTCACAATATCATTTGTATTATATGTTATATTATTAAATCAATAATTGAGATGACAAAGTTATTCATATTATTAAATTGTAATATTTACAATGTCTAGAAGTTCTGTAAAGGAGAGGTTTGGTCACCTAATTGCGCACCAATAGGGAGAAATCCTTATTGGAAAGCCCCCTCTTTCCTAAGAACAACATGGTTGTTAAATATTGTGAGTTATAATATTAATGATGAATAAGTTCATGTTGATTAAAGATGAATTTGATAGTTTCATTGTGTTGGGATTATTTGTGTTAGTAGAAATTGACATCTATTCCGATGATAATTGATGTCTGGAGGTTATATTGTTCAATCGGGTATTCGGGATACTTTTCGTGTCGAAGTTATTATTCACGAGTTACTATTCACCTGAACAATATATTTCTTTTCGGTCCAAATTATTTTTGGGTACAATATTATTCCATGAGGAGATGTACTAATTTTTCAGACCGTTGGTTGAAGTTTTAATAGTGAATCAATATGGATCGCTGGTTTAAAGTTTTAATAGTGAATCAGTATTGATCACTGGTTTAAAGTTTTAATAGTAAATCAGTTTGGACCGTTGCTTTAAGTTTTAATAGTAAATCAATATGGACCGTCCATTTAAAAGTAAATCAATCTGGATCGTTCATGAATTAGTTACTATTCAATTCATTCTTCTATAAATAGAAGCTCATTCCTTCATTATTTCTTACGAATTTACTGAAACTCTAGAGAGAGAAATTATAGAGAGAAAGAAGAAGAGTATTCTGCTACTTCACTACTTCTATATCCAGTCTCTTTTACGGTAAGGGGTGTTATTTCTTTTGTATTCATGAAGAGAACTTCAATTATTCCATTCTTCATTATTCTGTTGGAATAACCTGTATACGCGGGCTACCCTATATTTGGTGAAATTCTTCTGTTATTCCATTCCTTATTATTATGTTAGAATAACCTGTTTATGCGAAGTACCGCATACATGGTGAAATTCTTCTATTATTCTATTCTTTATTATTCTCGCTTTAATATCCTCAGATGTAGCGCTTACTGTGGGACCGGTTCCGCTTTTATTATTACTGTTGGAATATCCTCATTCTGATGCGCTTTTACGGACCGACCGTTATGTTATTTATTATTCTGTTGGAATAACTTGCATGTGCGGTCTATCACATGCGAAGTAATAATTGTAATGAGGATTTATTCTGAGAGTGGATATTGTCTAAAAGACAATATTTGTATTCAAACTCACAGCTCTTGTTGTATATTTAAGATTAAATTTGTATTTTGTACCATGTATTTGGCGACTCAAGATGGGTGATGTATACCTATTTTGGGGGCGTCATACCAATAAAGAATATCATGACTAAAGATAATTAAATTATCAATAGCCTTCGTCAATAATAAATCAGAGATTTAGAACATATGGTAGATGATAAAAATTTTCAACCATAGTTGCAGCGGAACGAGCAATCCATTAGAAGAGTTAAAAAGACCATCAGGTCTATTATCTTCTCCATTTAAAAGTCCACCAATAATGTTTTATCCTTGTAACATCAATCAACAATTCTTGTCCACAATCATATGAATAACTCATAATCATAATTGTGATTCTAAATTCCTTTTCGCACCCAGGACGAAGATAATTTTCATCACCTATCTTCACCTGAAACATCAAAAATCATGGTTATACCAAATCATAATTCCTACTCACAATCATACTAATAAATTCATCTGTTCACTACGGCCAAAGATATTCATTAACAATTCATCTTTGCACTACAGGCCAAAGACAAACAACTATTTTTTAGAAGAGTCAAGTAGATCATGATATCTACTATCTTTTACGAATTAAAAGTGTATAATCAATATTTTATCGCTGAGACTTAGCTTAATAAATAATCCACATCATCGAATCATCCCTGCACTACGGCCAAGGATATTCATGTAATCATCAATGGTCATGATTATACCGAATAATCCCTAGTTATAATCATACCAATAACTCATCCCATCAATGCACTACTTACGGACCAATGAGGACTTTTACCACATCATCTATAACATTACGGGTCATAATTATACCGAATGATCCCTAAATCATAATCATACCAATAAACAGCTTCATCTATTCACATAAGCCAAAGATACTCATCAATCAATAGTTCATCTTTGCACGTAAGCCAAAGATATACAAATCAGAAACCAATAATCAATAAATCCATTTTTGCACGTAAGCGAAAGATATACAACTCAGAAAACCAATAATCAATAATCCATCTTTGCATGTAAGCCAAAAAAACGACTTTCATCATAATATAAGCATGAGGATGATGATGATGATGATATAAGCGTTAATCAAAGAAAACAAGGATAAATATTAAAGACTTTAAATTTATCCAAATATTATCAATCATTTAATAAACTCATAATCTAATATTATTAATATTATAACAATATTTTAATCACTTCTTAAAACTTATAAACAATTTATTTCAATTGTTTACACTTTACCAAATAATACATCTAATCATTCAAAAATGTCATACTCATAAGATTTCATCACCAATGATCAAATCCCTCATAAAAATCTGGATATACCCTATATAGGATTCCCAAGCCATAAAATCCTATTTTCCAATTTTGTTACTTCACATAACATATTTAATTCATTTACTCATAACTAGTTTATTTTTATGAAAAATACCAATTCAGTCCCAAAAATATTTCTTTTCTGGGATTTAACAAAATATAGTCCCATATTGAACATATATTTTGCTCGAAATTTTTAAAATTCATTTACTATTTTTTATATGGCCAAAACTGCTGAATATTTAGACATTTATCATAAATTTTACTTTTGTCTAAAAATTCAAATTTTCTGCGGTATACTCTCATTATATACATGTACTCACAATAAAAATTTCACCAATTTTGGAGTTAACCACAAGGAGTTATAAGGGTTTATTTTTAAAATAGTCTTTTTCCATAAAATCCATAACTCTTAATCTATACATCCAAAAATCGTCATCTTTGGACACAATATAGAAAACTCATCAAATTATCATTTCAAATTTTTCCAGAATTTTTGAGGGTTAAAAAAATTACGAAACTGCAAATGGATTTTCACCCGCAATGCGATAATCCACGTAGACAGATCATTTCTACAATTTAATAAGGAATGAATACAAAGGATCATTCACCATGCATGCGGCAATCCACATAGACTGGTTATTCCAACAAAATAATAAAGAATGGAATAATGTAAGAATTCACCATGCATGCGATAGATCCGCATGCATGAGTTATTCCCAATGTAATAATAAAGAATGGAACCAGTCACGTGTAATCTGCATGAGCGAGTGATATTCCAAATGTAATAATAAAGGATGGAATAACAACAGAATTCACCAGTGCATGCGATAGACCGCATGCATGTGTTATTCCAATGAGAATAATAAAGAATGGAACCGAGTCAATGCGTAATCCTCACGCATGTGATATTCCAATGTAATAATAAAGAACGGAACCAGTCAAATGCGTAATTAGCATGCATACGATATTCCAAAGTAATAATAAAGAATGGAATAATAGAAGAATTTCACCATGTATGCGATTATATCGTATGACAAAGTTATTCCAACATAATAACAAGGAATGGAATAACAATAGAATTCACCGTACATGCGATGTAATCAAGATGCATGAAAGTTATTCCAATGAATAATAAAGAATGGAATAATAGAAGAATTTCACCACGTATGCGATTGCTTGATGTAGGCAGTTATTCCAACATAATAATAAAGAATGGAATAAATGTTCTTACGGTATTGAAAAGAAAATAACTCTCTTCATGAATACGAAAGAATAATACCCTTACTATAATAATAATATCCCTTACCTTAGAAAGAAACTGATATCTTTGGAGTAGAGAGTAGCGAGACTTCTCTTCTTCTTTCTCTCTATAATTTCTCTCTATAATAATTGTTCTATAGCTTTAGTGAATTGGTGAGAAATGAAGGAAGAATGAGCTTCATTATCAATATAACCCCGAGACATCAATTATCATCGGAATAGATGTCGATTTTCACTAACACTAATAATCCCAACACAATGGAACTATCAAATTCATCTTTAATCAACACGAACTTATTCATCATTAATATTATAACTCACAATATTTAACAACCAGGTCGTTCCCAAGAAAGAGGGGGCTTTCCGATAAGGATTTCTCCTTATTGGCACGCAATTAAATGACCAAACCTCTCCTTGACAGAACTTCTAGACATTATAAATATTGCAATTTAATAATATGAATAACTTTGTCGTCTCAATTATTGATTTAATAATATATAAAATATTATGCAGATGATACTATGACAATGATTGAATCAATAATAGGAGAGATATGATGTAGCAATTATTGTAGCAATAATTGAGTATAATTGAGTGACTTCTCACATTAGTATCAATAATCAATACCGTGTGCTACTAAGCAACCACGCATATTACTGTTCTTTTACTACTGGTTATTTTATGACAACTTGCTTACTTTAAAAACATTTCAAATATGACCCTTAACTTTTAACTTTTATCAATTTAACCATTTACGAAAGAATAATAATTATAAGAAAATTGAATACTTTAATTTCATAAAATTTGGGGTCTTACACCATATATATATATATATATATATATATATATATATATATATATATATATATATATATATTAGAAATATATCAATGATTACTTTAGGTACCAATTCTATTACATATAGGAGACCTTTAGTTAATTAATGTTACAAAACAATTCTAACTTATATATTAGTTATTAAAATTTAGTTAGCTAGTTTTTAAAACTAAAATTATAATGACAACTCATTATTCTACATCAATTATATTTCTAAATAACTACATATTAAAAATATTAGAAAAATATTATGACTAAATAATAATAAATATAAAAATTGTAATGTATATTACAAAATATATATATTAAGGATTAAAATTTAGTAAACAACTTTATTTCATATAGGAGACCTTAATTAATGTTTAAAAACCCCGACTTATATATTAATAATTAAAATTTAATTACCTTTTAAAATTAAAATCATGATCGTAATTTATTATATTACAATAATTTTAATTTTTATAAAATTTATTTAGCTAATTAATTAATTATACAATAGAGTATAACCTAAACATTACATATATATTTTTTAGGTTTTCACCTAACTTTGAACTATAACTAAAAATGCATATATAAATATGAATGATTGATTATAAAAACTAAATATTAAATTTTAAAACTATATAAATACATAATATTAAATTAAAATAACAAAAGAATCACATTTGTAACTATTAAGATATGTAGTCGTTCGTTTTAAGTAAAATTTATAATTATTCTAATAATAGTAATTCAATTTTAAATTCAAAAAATATATTTTATAATTACTATATAAAATAAATAAAAAACAACTCGTGTTTTACACGGGACAATTAACTAGCTAGTATGTCGCATCCTTATAAATTCGCGCTATAAAATTAATTTATACCCCCAAAGACGTGGTTGGCTTCACTCAAATACACGAACTAAATTTCATCTAATAAATAATTATACAATTAACAAGAAACAAAGGTAGATTTTACTAGGTAAGATCATCCCAAAAAAATTAATATTGTAATTCATATTTAAAGTACAATGGATCCATCTTCAAAATTTTACTTTTCTATTACGACTTTTAGTGGTATTAATTAGCTTCTTTTTAAAAATAACCTAAAAACATGAACATGAAGATTAATTTATTCAGTGAAAGATATTACATGCATGAGCCCTATCCAAAAATAAAATCCGAATTACAAGGCTTCATAATCTCTCTCTCTCTCTCTCTCTCTCTCTATATATATATATATATATATATATATATATTATATTTGGGCAGGGTGTATGTGAGTGCTTATATATAGTTTGATCTGGTGATTAAGCCCTTGCAATAATATCCTCATCATCATTAAACTAAAACAAATTATTATTTTCTCCCTTTTCAACTATTTTTATTTATTTATTAATTTTATAAATTTGTAATCCTTGTTGAATCAAAAGCACATATGTAGGAGACTTATTTGGTACTTATAAACTAAGAATAATATGTAATGTCGTTTGTCTATAAATTAATGATAAGTTTGGATTGAAGAAATAGAATGAAGGACAAAATGAAATGAAAATTAGTGTATTTGATGATAATTTCAATTTGGTGAATAAACCATTTCAATAGAATTATGAAATTCATTACATCTCTTTGATTTTCATTTCATGTGGGAGGTGTGGTTGAATGAAATACATTCCAATGGAATGGGAATATGTGACAATTATGTTATCTTATCACACTAGCTACGCACTCACTAACAATCAAATATACACTTGAAATGTTAAAAAATACACTATTTTTCATTTCATTCTTTCAATTCAAATGTAGCATAATAGAAAAAGAAGAAGAAGAAGAAGAAGAAGAAGAAGAAGAAGAAGAAGACATGGATTTAAGTAGTCGAATGAAATTGTTTATCTGCATGCAGTTTCCAAAATTATTCAAGGCAGCCTACTAATTAATGTAACATAACTCCCCAACTAGGGGTGAAAACGAGTCGAATCTCAGTGAACACTCTAATGTTCGAATTCGGCTCGACTCGAAAAAATTGAGTTCGGATTCGACTCGAATTCGATAAGGAATTTTTAATTTTGCGTCGATTCACTTCCGGATCATTACTTCGACTTTACTTACTCAGCTGTAAGTACTCGACTCATTTACAAAACGAAGTTACTCACGGTACCTTCAAATCGAGTTTTGAATGTGAACCATTTTGCTTAATACTGAACCACTTCATACTAAATTGATTATTGAACTAATGTTTTATAAATAAAAGTCTTTTACTTTTATTTATGTAAAGAAATTACAAATAATGTAATACGATTGACAATCAATTCATTTGATTTATTCAAGACAATCTTACACAATTTAATACTATACTTTATAAATTATAAAGATTGATACAAATATCACATATTTAAACTTATTAGTATGTATCGAATCAAAGATTCTAATATAATCCATCGACGGTGATCGAGTATGGTTAGAAAAAATGAAATACTCGAACCCTAATCTCGCGTAATATCTGGATATCTTCGAATTCAACTTGTGTATCATTAAACGTAAAACAGTATGAATCATATTCGATTCGAATCAACTTTAAATTCGAAGCTTTGTATTATATTTTTGAACCGATCTCGAAATTCGATTTCGAATTACTCTCTTTCTATTAACACCTCTATCCCCAACAAATATATATTTTTGCAAGAAAATCTTATGCTCTAATTATGTTTAATCAGTATTTTTATATATATTCTCTCACCTAAACAATATATATACATAGGTCCTAAATTAAGAGTGATCAGTTATTTAATTGCAAAATACCTATAGAAAATTAATAAGCTAGTGGGCATGCAAGATATATACCGGAACTCAATCTACATACATTATTTTTCTTAGCAGGCAAATTAAAACTTTGGACGTCAGAGAAGTGAGTTGGCTAGAGAAAACATTTGGTATTAATATTTCATATCAAATCATTCACAGCACAGAATCGTATAAATCTACTCTTTTAATTTCTTGTCTTCTTCCCGATCGATCCATATCCAGGATTCATTGATTCTTCATTCTAAATGACTAGCTAGCTAGTACTGAAAATGGATGAGCATTTTGAATTAATCGATATTCAAAAGCCTGGAATAAATTCAAATTCGTTCAACATGTCACAACTCACGTACAATCATTCAATCTATATGTGTGTCATCCAAGTTAATTTGTGAAATTTTAAAATTAAAATCAAAATTATATATGTTGTGAATATATTTTAATTTTTAAAATAACAGTGTTGTGCTTTATAATATTATTGAAATAGTTTAAAATATTAGTTATTGCATTAATACATAAAAATCAAATAAATTTTCATCAGTTTTGAATATTTAAAATTAAAGAAAACGAGATTATTTTTGTGGATGGAGTAAATTGAATTGTGGCCCATAATAATTAACATGCATGCATGCCTTTACGAATAGAATCAGTACTTCCCGTGTCCAAAGAAGTGGGTTATTTGTACGTAGAGGAAATTAAAGATGCTGAGAGAGGCATATACTGGGAAATAATCCGCACTGCAGCCATGGTTTAATTATTAATATCTCACTAATTATGGTATAAGGCACTTTGCTATTACTTAATGAAGTATATGCCCCGGCTGAATCATTTATCTGAGAGAATAACTAAATGATGGGCTCCTAATCCATTTCAAAGGAATATTAAATTACTAGGATTGTATTTTCTGCAATCAAATATGGGACATTCTTAGTTGATATATATATATATATATATATATATATATATATATATATATATATATATATATATATATATATATACACACACACATCTGTCGATTAATATACTAGTAGTATATATAACATGCATGGAATAAAATCTAAGAATCATATGCTTAGAATCAACCATTCCTGCCAATATTTGGGAAGCTTAAGCTATACTTCATTTTTTTTACATTATTAATTAATTATGATCATATATATATATATATATATATATATATATATTTATATCCGCTGAATTTCATCCGCTCATAACCGTTTTGCGAAAGATCGCTTCAAAATGAATCGAGATTGTAGCCGTTGATTAGTACAATGTAAGACCATGATAAATTTTAATAAAGCTCCTCCGCATGGCTACCGGTTAACTGTGAGCGATATCACTCACTTTCAAAAATTATGCCAAATTATATTAAATACGTGTTAAATTACCGAATAGCCTCTTCTTGGATTTTTATAACCCCTGCCGCTACAGGCTCATGTGTCACGGCATCACTTTCAATTATGTAGGGAAATCAGGGACTTCAATATATTTTAGTCATTCTTATTAATAATAATTAGTAATAGTAATAATAATAATAATTAATAATAGTAATAATGTATGACCAACAAACTTAAAATCTATACAACATAGAATAAAAAAACATCATTAAAATTTATAAAAAAGATTATGGAAGGAACAAAGTACATATATAAGAGTTGGAGTGGTTCACATCACTCCAAGAAAGCCTCCTAACTTTTTTATTTCCACTTTTTTCTTAATGACGGTAGCAGTGGGCGCAAATCTTGTTAGCTCCGATGCAAACAACACTACGGAACAATTTATTGTGGACATCAGATAGCTCAGTAAAAAAAAAAGTACTCCCAGTTCCAAAATTAGTTATACATTTTAATTTTTAAAATTAATTTAATTTACAAAATTCTAAAATTTAAAATTAATATAATTTTGTTCAAGATTTAAAAACAACAAATATGATAATTAGTATTTTTTTATAGTTAGTTCACCATAGTTACATTTGTTGTATTAAAATTAATTAACTAATTCTATACCAATTTTAAATTGCTTTAAAATGTCAAAATATATCTCTAATTTTGAAAGAGATGTAGTGTATGGTAACTGGAGACATATGCATATATCCGAAAGATAGGACATATATCAAGCATGCATGCATGTTTGTAGTTATATATCTTTTTCCTTTTGTTTCTAATTTTGGAAAAATAGTTATCAGTTTAGTTGAACTCCCAATATTTATAGCTAGTTGTATAACAGCTAGCAATGTTCTCAAATCAATTTCATGTGGCATATATTCATGTCCATAAGCTGAACAACTTAACAATGTAAAAGTTACCGGGTTTATAGTTAATGGTGAGCATCATATATAGGAGGCAAGTGCATGCATGATCGTCATCATTTTACCATCTTGAAAAGATTAAATAAAAAAATTATGTAAATTTTATTTCATTTGAGTTTGTGATGCACCACTAATATAACCATATAAGCTATATATAAAATAAGATTTTGTTTTCAATTAATGGCTCAATTTTATTTATTTATTTATTATTATTAAATGCATGTTATCCGTACTAAATTGAATTTTTTTCCCTAGACAAATATAAATAATGTTCATAAATTAGAGAATATGTAAAGTGTAAACTTGCGCGTAAAAATTATTGTACGTGGGAGAGATACATAATACGTACATATAGAAAACTGATAAAGCTAACTAGGAATTTAATTTTTATTTTATTTTTTTTCTTTCCCTTTTCGGCCAGTTCTCCACGAATGCAATATCTTAATTGACGTTGCTAGGCCTTGTTTCAATTACGTGTCTTAATTTCTTTAGTTAGGAAGAGAGAGGGAGAGAATTATATTAGAGGGTTTAATTCGGATATTGAAATTTGTAGTTGTAATGGAGGGTGTAAGGCTGACAAGCTAGTTGGCGGGAATCGAACAGATGGGAGTATAATGAAACAGATACATAGAAGGAATGAGGAAAGAATAGAACTAATTATCATGCAACATTCTCTAATTCCCTATAATTAGCACTACTGGCACTACTAGCAACATATATACAGCCATAACCCCCATGCACCACTATATATATATATATATATATATATATATATATATATATGCATGCATATATATATATAATCATGCATGTGTGTATATCAGCTAGCTAGCTTGTTATATTGATTTAGAATAAATGCATCCACAAATTAAAGAAATGATCCATGGAACTAGCTAGCTAGCTAATTAATCCAGTAATAGGATTATCTATTTAGTTTATATAGTAATCAAAATTGTCACATGCTACGTCGGTCGACATCAAGCTTGCACCAAAAGGAAGAGGAGAAGAAAAAAAGACTAAACTAGCTTGATAGAAAATATTATATGCATGGAGTGGATCACAAGATTATCTCTTCATTCATTCCAAGAAAATCTATAATAAGTATGTTGTTGATCATACATATAAAACATTAATTAGTTGAAGCAAAATAAATTTGTAAAAAATTGAATATTTATCAATAATATATCATCGCGAGTTATTATATATAATATGAGTGCTTTTTGTGATAAGAAAATTAATTATTAATTGTTATCCTCTATCTGGTGGAAATCAGGCTGGTCTTATTAGAGCCAAGTTCTAAGTTAGTTTTTGTGCATTAATTCTTAATTAATTAGCCAATATATAAGCCTCAACTACAGATCATGAGAATATCTTCTTAAAATAGTAAGGAAAATTATTTATGGTCCTAGTAGTATATATTAAGGCTAAAAAAATGTATAAAAAATAATAGACATGATTTCTATATTGTCTAATATGCCCTCCCTCTTATAATTAATGAAGGTTTGCATTGCATAATTGAATAATGGAATTTGAAGTACTATATAATATTGCAACATTAATACCACTACTTCTCTAATCTATATGCCCAATCAAAATGCTTGAAAAATAATTTCATTTAAGGCATGCATGGTGCCATGGTCCCACTCTCTTTTCCTAATTTAAATTCTCATTTTTCCTAGTTTTCATGAGGAGAAGTCTGAAGTCCTCACATCTGGGGTTATTTTTCCCGGCGAATCCAAGCAATATACGCCCTCCAAGTGGATGGAGCATAGGATAAAAAAGGTTAAATATATATAGGATATATTAGAATGTGCTGCCAATTAATCAAATTCCTTATTCTTGTCCATAAATATATAATGTGTTCATAGCCTAGCCTACCATCAAAACACACACTCCCAAGTCATGCACCAGGCTAAGCTAGGCTAAACACACCTTCCTTCTTTGCTCCTAATTAATTTCTCCAATTAGAAATCAAGTGTGGAAATGGTGAAGTTTTCCAAGCAATTTGAGGGTCAGATTGTTCCTGAATGGAAAGAGGCCTTTGTTGATTACTGTCAACTCAAGAAAGATCTCAAAAAAATCCATCTTTTAAACCCCGAAAATGCGCCTAACAAGAACCACGGCAGCTCTTTAAGCAACACCTTATTCTCCTCCATAAGAAACTTGTCTTCATTTGGTCATCGGCATAGAGGAGAGCACGGAGTCATTCAAGTACTGTACTTGTCTTTATATATGTTTTTTGTACGTACATGGTTTTTTCAATGAGGCTGGCTGGCTGGCTGTCTAATAATTAATTAATTTGATGGTCTGCAGGTTCATAAGAAACTTGAATCATCGGCTAGTAAAGGAGACATGTACGAAACTGAATTGCTGGAGCAGTTTGCTGATGATACCATTACCGGTGCAGCAGTAGAGTTTTTCGCATGTTTGGACATGCAACTTAACAAAGTGAATCAATTTTTTAGGACTAAAGAGAAAGAGTTCCTTGAGAGAGGGGACTCATTGAAGAAACAATTAGAGATTCTCCTTGAGCTCAGAACCGCGCTCAAATCTTCCAAGGAAGATGACTCCATTTCAGGCACCATTTCATGCGGTACATATATATTTCTTTCGAGCATTCATGATATTTAATTTCTTATCAAGCACTCACTTAAACCAAACCAAAGATTGATCAATGCAGTACGTACCATAATAGTAATGCAAAAGTGTTTTTTTCTTTGTCATGGGGTACAGATGAAGAGTCCCCTAGGGACATAACAGAGCAAGAACAGGGGAAGGATAATAATGCAACAGAAGATCAATTTGATTTTCAATTCAGTTCCAACTCTCCAAAATTAGTTGAGAGTACTGGAAAATCTACGAGAATGAAAAGGACGAATAGTTTCAATTGCCAAGGAAAAAACTTAAGAATCCACATTCCTCTCACTAATCCAACCCGTGCATTCTCGTATTTACTTTGGGATGATTTAATCAAGCAGTCGTCCAAAAAAAATGGTTTGGAAGGTAAAAAGGTGCACATTAACAAAACAAAGCTGCACCATGCTGAAAAAATGATTAGAGGAGCCATCATTGAGCTCTATAAAGGTCTAGGCTACCTCAAAACTTACAGGTAAATTTTTGAAAACATTAGTTTTCCTTTATAAAACTTCATTCCGATTTACAAGGCTTTATTTTTACAATGATTTTCAGGAATTTGAACATGCTTGCTTTTGCCAAGATTTTGAAGAAATTTGACAAAGTAAGTCGTTGGGTAGCTTTTTGATCTCATCATCATCATCTTCTTTTTTTCTTTTTTATGCTTATTAAAATTTTCCCTTTAATTTGTTTGCCTCAGGTCACAAACAAACAAGTTCTTCCCATTTACTTAAAAGTGGTTGAGAGTTCTTATTTCAACAGCTCAGACAAGGTAAACCACTAAGCTGAAAAGCTGTACATCATTAAGTAAAACCATCAATGGTTGCATGATTTTTTGATTGAAAGATGATTGGATGTGGGGTACTAGGTATTCCATCCTCAGATTTTTATTAGACAACCTTACGTGCATTTCCATAAAAAAGAAATGACCTTAGATTTGCAAGGATAAAGTTAAGATATGCTTGTCTGCAACTACATTAATTAATTTGTAGTAGTACAACATTTTGATTAGACTTCTAAATTAATCTCTCATCAATGACAGATTATGAAGTTAGCAGATGAAGTTGAGGAGATTTTTGTTAAACACTTCACTGCAGATGATAAAAGGAAGGCCATGAAATACCTTAAACCGACTCAACGTAAGGAATCGCATACTGTCACCTTTTTCATAGGTAAGTTTCTCCAAAGTAAATCTTTTAATTTTTACTTAAATTTTCATCCAAGTAAATTGTAGCTGTTTCAGATATGGTCTGCAGCACCTAAATCTTGTTTAGCCAATTGACACTAACGAATGTTCAACAGTTTATAGGGGTTTATATATTAATATATAATTATACACTCTAATCTCTCCTTTGCATCAAAGATAACCTATAATATTGGCCTTTTTTATACCATAATCTTTAATGGAGATATCTAGCTAGCTTTTTAAATGCTTTGGAACCATACAAATATACAATACAAAATTAGATAAAAAGATTCGATCAAATTATCAAGGTTCCATTAGACCACCAGAGACTATGTCATGCATCAAAGGTGAAGGTCCACTTGTAGAAGTGGATGTTAAAGCAGCAGAGAGCAAGGGCATCATCGTGTGTTTGATCATGGAGCCATGGATTTAACCTTAGAAGGTCCATTAACACCAAAAAACAGCAACCTCTAGCTTCCCTAATGAGCTAGCTAGGAACTAAAAGTTCAACAAATTAAAAAAAAACATAAATTTAAAATTTAAAATTTAAAAATTCCCGTGTCTGGCATGGCATGTATCAACCATGTTAACGTCAAGATCTTCTGCCACGTCCCAACCACTTAAGACGTCCTGATCCTGCACAGTAAACACGATTAACACCAAGAGTTTGACGGCCGGTATCGTCGTGGATAAATTTCGGCGTGAGAGTCGATCTGAGTGTTCACAAGGGTTAACAATGGAGGATCATAATCTCAAGTGTCTTGAGAGAGATAAAATTATCAGTTGTGAGTGTGTACCTTTTGCTTGAAGATTTCTTTGCTATGTTATACTGATCTCTACCCCGGTTTACCGTGCCACCCACTACCTCTCGACATGTACCGATCGATCGATGGTTTCTGCCGACTGGGTACAGTCCACCCACTACCTGTGGTCACTGTTTGCTACCGCCGGCCGTCTGAGGATCCCATCCACATTAATGCATGACAGTTACAACAGTCAACTATCATGCTTTTTTATCATTGCCGGTCAAAGATGGAGATATTTAATATCTAATGGATCCATACACTAACCCAATCCAATACTATAGAGATTTAAACAAGGATAATACAAAGATTGAGCCCAATAACGTTAAAACCCAATAGTGGAGATCCAATGGACTAATCAAACAAGCAGGCCCAATCCATTCGGCCCAATAGGTAAAATATCATGACTCAACCCCATAGTTTTTTTTATTAAATAGGATATTTAATAGAAAACTATAAATGGTGCATGATATGATAGGACTTACTAAAGGCCCCTAATGAGAATAATTGAAATCCACCCGGTGTGATCCATAAGACAAAATAGAAAGAGACCGGAAGTCCAACATGAAAGGCCCAATCTGCTAAATGTTTGAGACTTAACCCGGACGCCACCCTTTTAAATTCGTGATTATGATTATCAATTAAATGTGCCGCCCTCGTGTACCGTGTAACCGTCAATATAAAGGAAAAACTTTACCAATTTTGACAGTTTTACCTGTCAAATTAAAATTCAGAAGACTTTTGCCCTTCCTCTCTCTTTCGAACCTTTCTTCCTTTCTCTACAAACTCTCAAAAATGGTGGTCCTCAACTCGAATCAAAACATCTCCTCTTCGTGTGACCCCCATTAACATTGTTCCACCCAATCCAAGCCCTGATAAGGAGGCTTCAAGTTCAAACCCGAAAGCTGCAACCCCAAGTAAGAATCCAACAACGAAACCCCTCCCTAACCCTTCTGCATTCTATAGGAGTAAGGAACGTTATTGTAAGACCCCAACTTTTATAAACAAAGATGAATTTTCTATAAATATTATTTTTGAATATTATGGAATAAATTTGATATAATGTTATAGTTGTGGGTAATATTTATAAATTTTGCAAAGTAAGCAAGTTGTTATAAAATATTCGTTTGGTCGGGGAATATTCTTTTTGTCGGGGAATATTCGTGACGACGGCTCACCAATCATTAAAGGACCCCATTAAACGGAAGTATCTGTCGTAGTTAGAAAACGACAAAATTATCTTTCTATAAAAATAACTACAGAGGTGTTACTTTATTAAACCGCTGAACTACCCTTAGTAAAAGTAAGTGATATACGCTGTGAGTCAGATAAGAGTAACACACGATATTGATTATTGATGCTTACGTGAGAAGTCACTCACCTATACTCAATTATTACTAATAAATTTCTTGCGTCATATCTCTTATATTATCGATTCAATTATTGTCACAAATCATCTCAGATAATATGTTATAGTATTAAATCAATAATTGAGACGACAAGTTATAAATGATTAATAATTGTTGAAAGATTAAATATGTGTTGATTAAAATAAAATGATTTGTGGTAATATTTATTCAATCCTCGATGTATATAAAAAGAGTCCATGTATGAGACGTTTAGGTAAGTTTGATTATTTTATTATTTTATGGGGGCCCATATGTCATCATCTAAGAGTCTCTTCGTCAATAGTAATTACCTTCGTCAATAGTAATTACCTTTTCACAATAGTAATTACCTTCGTTAATAGTAATTACCTTTTACCAGACGTCAAACCACTTGTCGTTTTACATTACAAATAGTAATTAATTACCCTTGCGAACCACTTGTCGCTTCATTTACATTACAATTACCTTTACCGAACCACTTGTCGCTTCACATTACAAAAGGCCGAACCACTTTTCTTTTCACATCACTACCGCCAAGCCACTTGCCTTTTCACACGGCAGTGCTAAGCTTAGAAATCTTCTATAAATAGAGGCCTAGTGCTTCATTATTTTCACGAATTCATTCAAGCTATAGAGAGAGAAAGTATAGAGAATAAGAGAGAAAAGAAGAGTATTTTATTACTACACACTATCGCGAGATTCAATCTCCTACCAAAAGTAAGGGTGTGTTATTTTTTCTTATTCATGAAGAGAACTGTTGTTATTCCATTGCTTATTATTCTGCTGGAATAACTCAGATAATGTGGTTTACCCTATACTTGGTGACATTTTTCTATTATTCTCGCTGAACATCCTCGTCTGCATGTGTTTTTACACCTGACCCGGGTTCCGCTTTTATTATTATTCTATTGGAACATCCTGCTCAGTGTTTTTACACCGGACTTGGTTCCGCTTTTTATTATTATTCTGCTGGAACATCCTCATGCATGTGTTTTACACCGGACTGGTTCCGCTTTTTTATTATTCTCATTGAATATCCTGTCTCATGCGTTTTACGCCGGACCGGTTCCATTCTTTATTATTCGCTGAATATCCTCGTCATGCATGCTTTTACGCCGACCGGTTCCGTTATTTATTATTCTCATTGAATAACTTTCCTGCGCGATGCGATTTATCGCATGCATGGTGATTTCTTTTGTTATTCCATTCTTTATTATACCCAAATTGGTTAAAACTTTAACTTCTATACTCCATGAAATTAGTGGAATATCCTCGATATTTGCGGCTTCATCCAAAGATCCTTTCATGGAAATATTCTTCTCAATCATTCTTGAATTTTACTCTACAAAGCAAAGATCATGTCGACAATTTGATGTTATCGGTTCCTGATAAATTAATTCTTGAACTTGTTTTATTGAATTCTTATATCATTGTCATCATCCTCATGTTTATATTATGTTGAAAGTCATCTCGTGGCTCAGTAGTGCATATAGATGGACTTGGTATGATTACGACCGTGAGACTATTCTTGTAATCATGACCGTAATGTTACAAATGATGTGGTAAAAAAATCCTCATTGGCGAGTAGTGCATCGATGGACAGCTTGTTGGCATGATCATGACCATTAATGAATACACAAATATTCTCGCCCGTAGAAAGTGCATGAATAATTGTGGTCGTGGATACTAAAGAATATCCTCGTCAGAAGTGTAAGTGATTCGATGATGTGGAATATTTATTAAAGTCGAGTCTCAAATATAACAAAGATGAAAAAACCTTTTAAATCATAAAAGATAGTAGATTTTATTTTCTACTCGACTTTTTTAATGGATTGTTGGTCCACGCAGTTAAACTTGATGTTCATTATATTTTATCGCTTAAACATCATTATTGTAGGCTAATGATAATTTATTCTGCATTATCTTAGTCATAATATTTCTTATCGAGCTAGTTGAGCTCACCCTTTCTTTCACCATTCTTCTCTTCGTGAAATGAGAATATAGCCGGGACGAGCTCTGGGAACATGAGTAATGGTCCGAGGATAGCATTAGTAGTCCCTCACTATTCGTGAAATAGTGTGATAATAATTGTAATGAGGACTCCTTTTGAGTTTGTATAATCTCTAGTAGACAATATTTGTATTCAAACTCACGCTTTATGTCGATTGTACACCTACGCTTATATTAGTAAGTTGTATTTAAATTTCATAATATGTATCCCGACTACCCAAGATGGGTGATGTATACCTAATTTTGGGGCGCCACGGTTAGTATCGTAGCTTAGGATATGATCCTGCTAAGATGTGAGAATAGTACTAGGAGGAGAGACGGGAATACCTTCGCTAGTATGACCTACCTAAGTTTATGTGCTATTTTATTGGTCACGTAATATAGGATAATATGTTACATGTCAATTAACCTTTTGTTTTGTGGCGAGATCTCAAAATGACATCCGAGAATGTTGAGAATAGCAATGGAGCACATGCGATCGCTGATTCACCACATATCAATAATCGTGATAATGTGCATCGTGAAGGCGATAATCCTCATGCAAAACAACAACACCGACCAAATGATGAATGATCAAATGTTCGAGGCTTTATGCAATTCATGCAACAAAGAAAGCAGAGCGACTCATCCCAAAACGTAGGTGGAAACACGGAAAACTCTCAAGGTCACCGCTAAACAATTCAAGGAGCCGGACCACCGGAGTTTAAGGGAGAGCCAAAACCACTTCTGGCTAAGCATGGATAAAGCAGTTACACCAAGATATTTGATGTCTTGGGATGCTCCGAGGAGCAAAAGGTTCCCTTTGCCGCTTTTTATGTCATTACGGAGAGGCAGACATCGGTGGGAATCGGTAAAAACGACTCAACTCATTGATCAAGATATCTTGGGAGAAGTTCCAGAGTCGTTCAACGACAAATACTTTCCCGAAAGTATTCGCCACACGAAGGAGGTGGAGTTTATCAAGTTGAACAAAACAATATGACCGTGTCGCAATACGAGGCAAAATTTGCGAGTTATCACGGTTCAGTCCCCACTGGTGGATAATGAAGAGAGAATGACGCGAATGTTTTTAAGAGGTTTGAAGCGGAGATACGCCAACATCTTATTTCATAAAACTGTTTGTATTCAGATGTTGTAAATAGGGCTCGCTTAGTGGAGCGCGATAACGAGTCAACGCAACTAAAAGAGAGCAATTAATGAAAATTATAATACCAAATGAGAGTAGTCATCGGGCTTATGACAACAAGCGTGGAGGAATCAACAGGCGATATGGTAACCACTTCGGTGGTAATCGGGCCAAAACAATAAGAATGGACATTTCAAGAAAAGGAGATTCAACAATGATGGAAAGACGCCAAGACCAAAGACCATTGTTAAGGAAGGAGAAAGACCACCTATCATATGCTTTAAATGCGAGGAGAGGGACACATCACCAAAAAATCACGCCCATGTCATCCAAAAGCATGTTATAATTGTGGAAGAGAAGGTCACTTAGCTCGATTTTGTCGCTCATCAAGACAAATTCAACTAGGATGGAGGCACCAAAGGCCATCCCGTAAAAGTCAAAACCTAGAAGTCTAAGGGAGAGCGTTTGTCAGTGACCTCCCAGAGAGCAAGAAACCCGAATGAGGTCATCACGTAAGCTTATCATAAACTCTAATGAAGTCTATACTTTATTTGATACCGGTTCTACCCATTCTTTTATTTCTCCTACTTGCGCCATCGATTAAATTTGACTCGGAGAAATTAGACTTTGACTTATCTCGTGGAAACTCCGCTGGGAGAAACCTTCATTACATCCACGCTTATAAGTCTTGTTTGGTTCAAATCGGCACCCTTCACATTACCTGTCGATCTTATTTCATTAAAAATACTTGCATTTGACGTGATTCTAGGATTGATCGGTTAACTACTTATCATGCAAAAATTGATTATTTTCGTAAGGTTGTTAGCTTTCATATTCCTAATCAACCTATTATGCTAATTCAAGCGACCAAACCATTAAAATCAATCACGGCCATCTCAAGCCATAAAGCTATTCGCTTATTGAAAAACTGATGTCAAGCTTTCTTAGCTCATGTCACGATTTAAACAAAAATACGCCGCTTTTGAACGATATTTCTATTGTTAATAAATTTCCGACGATTCCCAAGAACTTCCCTCGCCTACCCCCAGAGCGTGAAATTGAATTTTGTATCGACCTTTGAACCCGTGATAAAACCTATTTCCAAAGCCCCATATCGAATGGCTCCTATTGAACTTCGTGAGTTAAAGACCCAATCGCAGGAATTGTTAGACATCGGCTTTATTCGGCCCTAGTACTTCTCCTCGGGGTGCTCCTGCTCTATTCGTGAAGAAGAAAGATGGAGTATGCGATTTGTATTGATTATCTGGAGTCAATCATGTCACCATCAAAAATAGGTATCCATTGCCACGATTGATGACCTGTTTCGACCAACAGAAAGGAGCCAAATTCTTTTCAAAGATCGATCTTCGCTCCGGATATCACCAATTGAAGATTAGAACCACGACATTCCAAAGACGGCTTTTCGTAACTCCCCAGACGGCATTATGAATTCCTAGTCATGTCCTTTGATCGACTAATGCTCCCGCCGCCTTTCATGGATATGATGAACCGAGTATTCAAGGAATATTTGATCACTTTGTGGTCGCTTTTATCATGACATCCTTATTTATTCCAAAAGCCGTGAAGATCATGAGCAACACTTGAGGTCGACACTCCAAAAGCTTCGTGAATATAAGCTTTATGCCAAGTCAAGAAATGCGAGTTCGTCTTCAAGAAGTAGCATTCCTTGGGCACGGGTATCAAGTCATGGAATATCTGTTGACCCAAAGAAAGATCAAGCTATTCAAAGTCGGGAACAACCTAAATCAAATGAATCAAGTACGTAGCTTTCTTGGTTTAGCCGGTTATTATCGGAGATTCGTGGATGGATTTTCTCGAATCGCTACTCCATCGACTCACCGACTCGGAAAGATACAAAGTTCGGTTGGAGCCGAAGAATGTGAGAAGAGTTTTCAAGAACTCAAGAGGAGACTTATTTCAAAGACCTGCTCGACAATACCATCCGCCTTGAGAGGATTTGTCATCTACAAAGGATGCTTTTTCAAAAGGGGTTGGGATGTGTTCTCATGCAACATGGAAAAGTTATAGCTTTATGCCTCATGACAACTCAAAGAATATGAGAGGAATTATCCTACTCATGATCTAGAGTCAAAATACCGTTGTCTTCAGACTTAAAATTTGGAGGCATTACTTGTATGGGGAGAAAGTGGAGATCTTTACGGATCATAAAAGCCTCAAATATTTCTTCACTCAAAAGGAACTCAACATGCGACAAACGACGCTGGCTTGAATCTGCTGAAAGATTATGATCATACCATCCAATACCATCCTCGAAAAGCGAACGTGGTAGCCGACGATTGAGTAAAAAGATCATATGCAAGTACGAAAAGCGATATTGTCAACGCAAAGCCCCATTTTGTTTGACTTGCAAAGGATGGAGATAGAGTTAAAGACTCTGTGGACGCATGTGATGATAGCGAGTATACGAAAGTAGAACCGACTTTAATCGATAAAGTTAAAGTCGCCAAGCTACGCACTTCGAGCTGATGCGTATGAGAAAGAAAGTGCAAGAAGGTGCTACGCCAAGCAAGCAAGAATCGATGAAGAAGGAATACTTCGAGTCAACTCCAGACTTTTGTTCCTAACGACCCCGATTTAAAGTATAATATCATGATGGAGGCGCACAACACACCATTTGCAATCCATCTCGGGAGTACCAAAATGTATCATGATATTCGCTATACATTTTGGTGGAGCAATATGAAGAGAGAGATAGCGTTGTTTATCTCAAGGTGTCTAACTTGTCAACGAAGTTAAAGCGAGCATCAAGTACCAAAAGGTCCATCAGAACCACTTGAAATTCCAGAATGGAAGTGGGAGCACATTACCATGGATTTCAAGCACGGCCTTCCTAAGGTTTCTCAAGGCATAAATGCGATTTGGGTCATTGTTGATAGATTGACCAAGTCCGCTCATTTCTTACCGAATACGAGAAACTTATACACTTGAACGCCTTGCTCAGATGTACATAAACGAGATTGTAAGATCGCATGGTATGCCTAAGATCCATAGTTTCGATCGAGACCCAAGATTCACTTCACGATTTTGGGTTAGTTTGCAAAAAGCTATGGGCACAGATTTACGATTTAGCTCTAAGATATCATCCTCGATTTTACGGACAATGGAGAGGACTATTCAAACTCTTGAAGATCTATTAAGACTCGTGTCCTTGATTTCAAGGGAAGTTGGGACAAGTTCTTACCATCGGTGGAGTTTTCCTACAACAACAGCTTATCAAGCAAGTATCGCACGGCTCCATTCAAGCGCCAGATGGAAGAAAGTGTCGCTCTCCAAGATGTCGGGATGAGGTGGGTGAAGCAACGTTGTTGGGACCGGAGTTGGTACGTATGACTACGGAAAAAAGATTCAAACGATCCGACAACGATAAAAACCTCACAAAATCGATAAAAAGAGTTATGCCGATCTTCATCGAAAGGACGTGGAATTCGATATAGAGATCATGTGTTGTTAAGAGTCGCTCCATGGAAAGGAGTTACAAGATTTGGAAAGAGAGGAAAACTTAATCCTCGATTCATCGGGTCCATTTTAATCCTCGATCGAGTAGGAACTGCGGCCTATAGACTCGCTTTTACCGCCAAGTATGTCTCGTGTTCATAACGCTTTTCACATATCCATGTTACGTAAATATGTGAAAGACCCAAACCACATTATCGAAGTTAGAACCGGACGAAATAATGCGGAAGATTTGACGTATGAAGAGGTTCTTGCTCAAATCTTGATAAGAAGGAACATATTCTACGCTCCAAGGTTATACCTCAAGTCAAAGTTTTGTGGAGAACCACGATGTTGAGGAAATGACTTGGAGTTAGAATCAAATGAAATCAAGGTATCCTTACCTCTTCGACATACTGTATCGCACTTAATTTCGAGGGCAAAATTTCATAAGAAGGGGAGGTTGTAAGACCCCAACTTTTATAAATAAAGATGAATTTTCTATAAATATTATTTTTGAATATTATGGAATAAATTTGATATAATGTTATAGTTGGGGTAATATTTATAAATTTTGCAAAGTAAGCAAGTTGTTATAAAATATTCGCTTGGTCGGGAATATTCTTTTGTCGTGGAATATTCGTGACGACGGCTCAATCATTGGTGGACCCCACAACTAAGTATTATCGTAGTTAGAAAAACGACAAAAATTATCTTTCTATATAAAATAACTACAGAGGTGTTACCGTTAAAACCGTTGAACTACCCAATAGTAAAAAGTACAAAGAATACGCGTAGTTGTATAGTAAGACACGATATTGATTATCGATGCTTACGTGAGAAGTCACCAAATATGCTCAATTATTGCTACAAAGAATTGCCGCATCATATCTCTTATATTATCGATTCAATTATTGTCACAAAGATCATCTCGTATAATATGTTATAAAGATTAAATCAATAATTGAGACGACAAGTTATAAATGATTAATAATTGTTGAAAGATTAAATATGTATTCGATTAAAAATAAAATGATTTGTGGTAATATTTATTCAATCCTTGATGTATATAAAGAGTCTCATATGAGACGTTTGTGGTAAGTTTGATTATTTTATGGGGGCCCATATGTCATCATCTAAGAGTCTCTTCACAATAGTAATTACCTTCACTAATAGTAATTACCTTTGTGAATAGTAATTACCTTCGCAATAGTAATTACCTTTACTGCAGTAAAACCACTTACATATTACGTATCGTCGAACCACTTGTCGCTTCACATTACAAAGCGCCGAACCACTTGTCGTTTCACATTACAAAGCATCGAACCACTTGTCGCTTCACATTACAAAGGCCAAACCACTTTTCTTTTCACATCACTCACCGCCAGCCACTCGCTTTTTCACACGGCAAAAGTGCTAAGCTAGAAATCTTCTATAAATAGAGGCCTAGTGCTTCATTATTTTCACTTAATTCATTCAAGCTATAGAGAGAAAAGTATAGAGAGAATAAGAGAGAAAGAAGAAGAGTATTTTGTTACTACACTACCGCAAAGATTCAATCTCCTACTAAAAGTAAGGGGTGTTATTCTTTCTTATTCATGAAGAGAACTGTTGTTATTCCATCGCTTATTATTCTTCGTTGGAATAACTCAGATAATGGTTTACCCTATACTTGGTGACATTCTTCTATTATTCTCGTTGAACATCCTATCTGTATTTTACACCTACTGACCGGTTTCCGCTCTTTATTATTATTCTATCGAACATCCTCGTTCTGTGGTGTTTTACACCCTACCTCGGGTTCCGCCTTTTATTATTATTCTGCTGGAACATCCTCGTCTGCGTGTGTTTTACGCCTACCGGTTCCATTCTTTATTATTATTCTGAATATCCTCCTGTCTGGTGTGCTTTACGCCGGACCGGTTCCATTCTTTATTATTCGTTCCCCGTCTCATGCGCTTTTTACCGGTTCCGTTATTTATTATTCTCGTTAGAATAACCTCGCTCATGGCGGTCTATCGCATGCATGGTGATTTCTTTTGTTATTCCATTCTTTATTATACCCAAATAAGTTAAAACTTTGACTTCTATACTCCATGAAATTAGTGGAATATCCTCGATATTTCGCGCTTCATCCAAAGATCCTTTCATGGAAATATTCTTCTCAATCATTCTTGAATTTTACTTTCACTACAAAGCAAAGATCATGTCGATAATTTGGATGTTATCGGTTCCTAGATAAATTAATTCTTGAACTTGTTTTATCAATTTTTATATCATTGTCATCATCCTCATGTTTATATTATGTTGAAAGTCATCTGTGGTATTCAGTAATGCATATATGGACTTGGTATGATTACGACCAGAGACTATTCTTGTAATCATGACCGTAATGTTACAAATGATGTGGTAAAAATCCTCATCAGGTCCAGAAGTATCGATGATGGACAGCTGTTGGCATGATCAATTATTAATGAATACACAAATATTCTCGCCCGTAGTGCATGAATAATTGTGGTCGGATACTAAAGAATATCCTCGCCGTAGTGTAGGGGTGATTCGATGATGTGGAATATTTATTAAAGTCGAGTCTCAAATATAATAAAGGATGAAAAACCTTTAAATCATAAAAGATAGTAGATTTTATTTTCTACTGACTTTTTTAATGGATCATTGTTCCACCGTAGTTAAACTTGATGTTCATTATATTTTATCGCTTTAACATCATTGAGAGGCTAATGATAATTTATTCTCGCATTATCTTAGTCATAATATTTCATCGAGCTAGTTGAGCTCACCCTTTCTTTCACCGCTTCTTCGTGAAATGAGAATATAGCCGGGACGAAGCTCTGGGAACTGAGTAATGGTCCAAGGATAAATTAGTAGTCCCTCACTATTCGTGAAATAGTGTGATAATAATTGTAATGAGGACTCTTTTGAGTTTCAGATGATCTCTAGTAGACAATATTTGTATTCAAACTCACAGCTTTATGTCGATTTGCATACGACAATTATATTAGTAAGTTGTATTTAAATTTCGCACTATGTATCCGACTACCCAAGATGGGTGATGTATACCTATTTTTGGGGCGCGATTTGAAGAAGATTCAAACTCATTGTCACATCCCGGACACTCATCTGGTGAGGGCCCCCAGATCCGAAGAACGAATGTACCAACGACCGAAAGGGTGGACAGCCATTCCAGTGATAATTCTTGAAAAGGAGGTTCGATTCCCTCTACATGCCTTTATAGTAACCCTCCTAGGGTTTATTGGTGTTAGGTTTCCTCAACTAATGCCAAATTCATACATTCACATTTTGGCCTTCATCACATTCTGCCATGAATTAGGTGTTGAGCCTATTCTCGATTTTTTCTTTTCTATCTACAAAATCGGTCAGTCCCGAGAAAAAGGATTCAAAGCCCTAAGCAAGCAACCACCAAAGACAATTGAAAATTCGAGACGATTTTGGTTTCCACCCTTCCAAGAATAGGATGGCACAAGGAGTGGTTCTTCGTAAAGGGACCAGAGATTGCCTCCCTGCCGAGCTGGGCTACTGATGAGAGGATATCTGCTGACTTCGGGGATATTCCTGAAGAACGCGAAGTTGAAATGATAGAGCTCTTTGATAATTTCCCAAAGGAGGAGTGGAACTATGGACTTCTTTCCAAACAGGCATTGTTGTATGACCACAAATGTAAGTATCAGCACAACTTGCATATGTTTGAAAATTTATAATATGGATTCTCGATATGTAATGGTTAACTCTCTCAGCCGACCTTGATTAAGCCTTCATCTTCTTGAGGTGAAAGATTTGGAAGATTTTCCGGCCGAAAGGTCCGTAAGTCATTGAAACTCCATTGATAAGCAACACCCGAGGACAACCCAACCATTGAAACATCCCTATCGAACCTCACGGAGATGAACCGGTGATGGATGACGGAATCTCCACCCAAGAAACTCTTCAACCTCACCAAAAAGAGAGCCATCCGAAAACCCTCGATCAACCCCTCACTCGACCTTTTCACGAGCCCATCCCAGATTCTCGAACTGATCACCAACCCAAATTCTCCCCGAGGAAGTTTGTTGATCTACACGATCAAGAAATCTTCTTCGAGTCAAGAAATTAAGAACCAAAGTCATCCGACTATCAGCAGATGAACTTAGAGTACCTTTGTCTTCAACCGATCCACCTCTTGCACCTCCCGTTGAGATACAAGTTTCTGATGGGGAAGAAAAAGTCGAAATCATGCCTTCATTATCCCGAAAAAGGAAACACCCTTCTGTCAGCCACTCAAGCTCAGCATCAGTTCCCTCACCACCTCACGAGCCCATTCCAATTCGATCTCCTTCTCCCGAAAATATTTATACATGGATCCTCTCCGCTTCGTGACTTCAAATTTCACATTATCCCCCTCGAACGACCACAACCACCTCCACCGAGCATTCATCTTACGAATTCCAGAACGATGTCATGGCATGCCCAACCCTCCGCCCCGATACATAATGCCAACTTTCCTTCCATCTATTCAATGCATTCGCTCGATACCGGCGATCACAGTGTTCATGGCATTGCATTTATCGGGATATGCTTGATGAGGTACGAGCTATATAGCAAAGGTAAACTTATTTTCTCAATCTTCATACTTTTTATCATGCTTAGGCTATATATCCGAAATTGATTGATTAATACCGAATATGTACAAAGCTTAATGCTATTTTTGGGCATTTACGCCTAAATATATGGAACCAAAGTTGCGTAAGAAGTCGTAGAGTGAGGAAAATGCCATCTTGCAATACTTTTTTGAGAAGGAGAGGCATAAGCGAGACATGGCAGACTTCAATAATGGTCATCTTCTACGGATCTCGACCAGATTAAAGAAGAACCGCAGACTCCTCAAAGAAGAGTCAAAGTGATTAAGATCACCAATGTATTACGACGAGTATGAATGCCGATCCGTTACCAAAAATGAAGCTCTAAGGGTTAAGAACGTAAGAATTTGCTATATCTAATCGTAGCTATATATAAGTCGATGAACTTCAAGTGAAGGTCAAATAGCATAAGAAAAGGCATATGATCAGATGCCGGAAACTCCAAGATAAACTGAAGGCTTTAAAGGAACAAGGTCCTCCTCTAACCAAAGAGCTGCGTAAGCAAATACAGGCAGAGTATAGGGCATCTGATGAGCTCAATGCAGAAATTCTGAAGGTTTATTCAGAAGGTTATGAAGTCCGCAGAGATCGAGGCAAGAAAAGTTAATCACGTCACCAAATAGATCTTACTTCGCTCGATTCCGAAGGCGAAGATAATGCCTGAAGATATTATTGCTTTATTCTAATATTAGGACTTTTGTAAAAAAAATTATCTCTTTTTGTGTGAACTTTTAAGTATTTAATGCAACTTTATTTTCTTGTGCTTATGACTTCTGTTTTATTTCGTTTCTTGTCAATAATTTAGTATCAATGATCTTGAATGAATTTAACTAAAATTGTGAATCAGATAAGGCATATAATAGTTAAGTTAAGAAATGATATGAACTGAATTCAATGAACTGAATTGAATGAACCGAACTCAACACTTGAACAAAATAAAGTAACGATCCTTATCGTTATCAAGTGTGAGATAGATTAGGCATAAGTGTGAATTCGGCCGATCCTCCTCAAGACCATCAAGATCATGTTTACCACTCGGTAAAACAAGTTTATAGGACTATGGAATTTGTTTACCACTCATGAAATCAAATTCATAAGGACACACCGACAATAAGGTCATTATCAAATGGCCAATGAGTCCGAATCCGAACCTCCTTATTTCTAGACATTTTGTTTACCACTCGCAGAAAGCAAAATTAAAGGACCATGGAATTTGTTTACCACTCACAGAAATCAAATTCATAAGGACACTCATAAAAAAGGCTACCATCGAATGGTCACGAGTCCACCCGCCCTCCTTACTTTGCATTTTGTTTACCACTCATGTAAAAGAAAAATTAAAAGGACTATGGAATTTGTTTACCACTCACAGAATCAAACCCATGAGGACACTCCCGCCGAAAAGGCTACCATCGAATGGTCACGAGTCCACCCATTCCCTCCTTACTTCATCGTGACTTTAGGACCAATAGAAGAAGATCAATTGTGAAAAGTGAATCTTTTATCGATGACGATCCAATATTTACATACTTCCGATAAACCGACTCGATCTCTCATCGAAAATATTTCCGGAGCTCGCCAAAGATGCCAAGTATTCTTGATTTTGATCCGCCCAATGCCTTCAACCGATAAGTTCCTCGGCTTTTGGATTTCCAATTACTTCATACGGCCTTCCCAGCCTCAAGATCGCCTTTCCCATGTTCTCGTGGCGATGCTTTCGACTTCTCCGAGGACGAAGTCCCCACTTCAAATCACAAGCTTTACCCCTTATTGTAATGTTTGGCTACTTCCATTGATATGCCGCCATTGATCAAAGACACCTCTCCGCTTCTTCCAATGTAGATCCAAGTCGACCTTCACACCTTCTTCATCAGATCTCTTTAAACCGACTAACCCAAGACTTGAGATCCAATTTTAATCTAGACTAAGGCATCGCACTATAGGCCAACTGAAAGGTGAATCCTCAGTCAGTTCTCGTAGTCCTAAGCCCATAATACAATCGAGCAGCTCCTCCGCCATCTTCCTTTAGCTTCATTCCAACTGCGGTTGATCCCATTCGGCAGCTGCTCGCTGGTCACTTCAACTTGCCCATTCGACCGTGGATGAGCCACCAAGTCTTCTTGTGCGTAACTCCAAGCTCTTTCGTAAATCCTTCAAATTTTGATCCCATTTTAATCAAGCGTCTGTCCGATAAAGACCACTTTAGAAATTCAAATGAAACACTACAGATTCCTTCATGAACTTCAAGCACTTCGCTTCATTATCAACCAAGTGGCTTCGCTTCTACCCATTTGGTCATATAATCGATAAAGAATTATGACAAAACCGACCGACCTTTAGCTTTCTAAGAATGGACCCAAAGATGTTCATCCCCAGACAAAGAAAGGGTATAGAGAGATAAGATCGAGTATAGCTTCTTCGTGGTCAATGTGGATCTGACCGCTGAAATGACATTTTCACACTTCTTCATATTCCATAGCTTCCTTTGAAGATTGTAGGCCAAGAGTATCCTCGCCAAAGCACTTTGTAAAGTTTAATGACTTAGCGCCCATACGGTCGCCGCAAATACCCTTTGTGAACCTCCAAAGAGCATACTCAAATCGGGATGGAACCAGACACTTCAACAATGGTGACAAAATGCCCTTCGATAAAGATCGCCATCAATAAGAACGGTTAAGACTTCAACTTGATCTTCTTTGCCAAAGATCTCGATCCAAGGAAGGACATCATCCGCCAGATATTCAATGTAGGAGCCATCCAACAGCTAGACTGCTCAATTCACATCATCGCTTCACGCTGATACTTTGCTGTCAGCAGAACCTCCAAATAAACCAACCCATTGAAAACATCAAGATCCGTAGAGGGCTACCTTCGACAATGCATCTAAGAATGGAATTGTCGTTACGCTCTATACCTCAAACTCATAAGAGACGGCAAGACTCAAGTCGGGCCTTTCAACTCGCCAAATACTTGATCATCCTCGCCCACCACCTTCATAATCTCCTAATACTTGCTTCGACGACCACCGAGAGTCATCAGAAATGATCGCCTTCAACTTCTGACTTTTCGCCACCAAACTCCTCATGAAGATCGCTTTCAGACTTTACTTGCTGTTCGTTGCTTTGAACCCAAACTCCGATGGCTCACGACACTCAATCCTCCGGACTTGTTAAAATAATCCTCGCCCATCGACATCCGCAGAGTTGCACTGCCTATATACAAGGCCCATGAAGTTTTCGATCGTGCTAAAGAACCGCAAATCGCCCGACGACGCTTTCGCTTCGCAACTCAAGATTCGCTTTGAGAATGAACACTCCACCATGAAATCGCCAAGGCTCAATTTTCGATAGCAGTTCGGATGATATTCAATAAAAATTGAGATAATTCCATTGTCCATGCCGTTAATCTCCCAAACTTCGGGGTTTTCTCATCACCTTCTTCAATGGTTGATCCGCAGGTATTTACCAGAGCCGACCTTGAAAATATCATGAGCTTTTCACTAACAATTATCAGAGCAAAGGAAAATTTCTCAATATTCGGGTACCTGGTTTCAGCATCTCTCAGAACGTGACTGACGTAATAAACCAGATGTTGCTTCCCACCGACCTTCCGAACCAACACTGCTCCAACTGCCAACGAACTACCTGCCAAGTATAAATACAAAGTTTCAGCCGGAGCATGTTTCACCAATAAAGGAGCCGAAGACAAATACGTCTTTATGCCTTGGAAGGCGTCTTCACACTCCAAAGTTCACTGAAAATTCTTCGCATTCTTCGGTCCCTTCAACATATCAAAGAATAAAGAAGCACTTCTCTCGCGATTTCGATACGAACCTCCTCGTAGTCGTAATCCTACCAAAATGACGTTGAACATCTTTGAATGACTGAGGAGTCTTCATATTTAGTATGGCCTGGATCTTCTTCGGATTGGCCTCGATACCCCTTTGACATACCAAATAGCCAAGGAACTTCCCTGCACCAAGCCCGAAGGTGCACTTTGCAGGGTTGAGCCTCAACTTGTGATGACGAACCGTCTGAAAGCACTCCTCTAGGTCATCCAGATGCTTCTGAACAAGCATGCTCTTCACAATCATGTCATCAACATATACCTCCATATTCCTTCCGAGCTGCTTCTGGAAGACAAAGTTCATCATTCTTCGTAAAGTGGTTCCAAAGATTAATCAAGCCAAAGGTCATCTTTTATAGTGCATACACCGAACGGCATGTGATGAAAGTCATTTTCTAATGTCCTCTTTCGCACATAGAAATTTGATGATAACCTCAAAAACATCCATAAAGCTTAGTAAGGCATACCTCAAGTCGCATCAATAAGTGGATCAATGCAAGCGTAGGATAGAAGTCTTTCTGCATGCTTTGTTTCAGTGCTTGTAGTCGATGCAAACTCGCCACTTCCCATTCTTCTTCTCGCACCAACACTACATTTGCCATCCACTTCGGTAGTCGATCTCAAAGATGAAGTCACAGAATGATCGCCTTCACGATCTCCTCATCAATGATCCTCTCGACGCCAGTGCAAAGATCCGCCTTTTTCATCGAATCGGTTTTTTCACGGATCCACATCACGGCAGGTTCGGCAATCTTTCTACTGATTTCGTGCATGTCTTGTGGTTCCCATACAAAAATGTCCCCATAGCAGCGAAAAAGTTCCATGAGGTTTGTCCGGAGAGGTTCAGAAAAACCCGAACCAATCTTCACTGTTTTGTCTCTCTTCCCAAAGACCACCGATCTCCTCTCGCTCTCTCCGCAGAATAACCAATGGCTCCAACTACTTTTTCAAAGAAGGGCTCGATCTCAATTGCCATAGTTTGTTTTTGCTTGTCACGACCCCTACTCTCGAGGCGATCACAGTAATTCCTATAACATCGTTAGCTGTGTCCAAGTCCCCCGCTACCTCTCCAACTCCATGGGTCAGGGGGGAACTTGATTTTAAAACGAGGGATGGAAGTCACTACTGGAGAGGCGCCAAGGTAGGCCGTCCCAATACGGCGTTAGAGTTTAATCTACATGCACAACATAAAATTTATATGTTATTTCTACTCATATGGAGCAAAGATCAAGATGACTAGAGCTCAATAGCCTCGCCACTTCGACCGGATCGTCATTGTCGCTTACATAAGTGGAGCCTCCCGTCCGACCTCCATCTTCCGCCCATCAAGATGCATCCTCCGATAAGCGTGGGCATAAAGAATATCAACAAGATCCGCTGTTAATCATCATTCGCTTCATATCCACCGAACCCACTTCAGGCCGTGGATTACCAAGGCTCCTTCACGGGTTCACGGGCCCGGCGGATAATCAGATCACCGAAAGATACGACTATCCTCGAAACGGCTCATCATTTTCTGGGGAACACCCGCCACTTTATACGACCAATCCAGATATCCCTCCTCTTCTTTCCTACCAACTCTCCTCGCTATCCCACCGTTATTACATCAACGACGTGCCTTCGTGGTCGATTTGGAGCAGTCGCATGGGTGGAACCATTCAAACTGCTCCAAATGCATTTGGCCAATATTCTCACCGCTTCATTGCTGTCCTCCCGACCACATACTGAACTAATAAACGGCTTTGAACCTTCCTTTCTACAAAGTTCTTTAAATTACAACACTCATTAGTATCGCGACTCGCAGCCTTTGATGATAGCCACAATATTTTTCGAGCATCGCCTCGTCCCGGCCGAGAACGCTATTTAGGCGGTTCAAAGAACTACCGTTCCCTCGATCCGATCCAAAATCACCGACCTATCCAGTATTCGGGCTTGTAAACCTTGTTCACCTTCGGTAGAAGCAGGGCGGCATACTTCCGCCGCCACGAGTTGTTATACTTCTTCGAGTTACCCTGACCGATCATTATACCCTCCCCTTTCTTCCTCGATCGCCTTCACTTAGGAGTATCCGCCTCCTTCATCCGATCCAAGAAGTACGCTTCAGTGCTATTCATAGCCTCCTCCACCACAATGTAGCCTTCTACTTTATCAAAAAGCTTCGACTAAGCTCTTCTGGATGGTGAAACATCGCCTTTTCACCAACTTCTAACTTCACCAAATCTAATCCGCTCTCAAATAAACCTACAAACCAAGGTCATCGAGGTCTGACATCCGCCTCAACAAATTTCCTCAACCGCTTTCACATACAATCGACTCTGAGGATTCATCAGTGAACTGTCTGACCAAGCTAAAGAACTCAGAAGCTTTCCTCTTCTGTGTGCTCCTAAATGAGCATGGAATTTGTCACAAACTGGACCACGATGAGTCCGAATCTCAAGTTAGAGTCCCCATCCACCGCCTCAAGTCCTTCCTTAACGCTAGGACAAACTTACGACATTTGGCAAAGATTGGTGAAATCATAATAATCCATCACCTCATTATAACGCTCAAGCTATGGTCGTAAGTGGTCCCTGCACTCCATCGTAATTCTCCATACGGGGCACTTTTTTGTGGTGTCCGCTTTCTCTCGAGGATATCCGAAGAAAAAGGGGACGCCTTCTTTTCCTGAGTGTCTTTCACCAATTGAACTTCACCATTGTTTTCGAGCTCCTTTAACTCCTTTATCAAGAAATCTACACCTTCCGTCATGAGGAGACTTCTTCTCCGAATAATCTTCCGCTTCGAAGTGGATCGACCTCCTCCGTCCGATCCCACCGCTTTGTTGGACTTTTGGTTCTACTCCCGCATATAATTCTATCCTAATGATGAGAATATTCACGCTGATGCTCTCTCCTTCTTGCTCGTGTACATACTCCCTCGATCGACTCCTCCGCCTATCACCGCCACGACCGCATGGTAGAACCAATTACTACAAGTGCTTTCTTAGACACCCTGGAGTTCTACTTCGACCGCCTTCGCCTCGAGGTCGCCCTCGAGAAGCGGAATATAGTGCTCGACTTTCCTTCTCATTGTTGCAGACATCTTTAGCCTACTACGCCTTTGGTTTGAATGACTAGATGCCTCGTCCCTCAACTCAGAACTCCAAGCATCTATTTCGCTATATCTTCTCTTTGCTTTTAAGAACATCCAAAGCTTTTATCCGCCTTCCGCCATCTTTGCCAACTTGGCGTACTTCACATCTCGACCACTTTGATTTAGTTCTGCAGTTTGCGGTGACCTTCTATCCGCTTTTCTCCCGATCACGATCTCCGCGCTTCATCAAACTTCAATCTCCTTCGGTTGGCATGGGCTCTCGAACGAGAACCCCGAATCATGCTTAGAAGTCGTGCTCTCATGAGCACTTTGGAAGGACCAGACGATCCTTAATGTAAACACGGGCAACGACGAACTCACAAACCATCGCATTTCTCCGGTGTATCACCTCTACTCTCACCATCTTCCAAGTAGATTAAATGAATGTGATTGAAAACTCAAACGACACTAAAACACGCCTCCTTCTAGCTTGGCCAATGTTAACGCCAAGATCTTCCTCGCTACGCCCCAACCACTTAAGACGTCTCCGATCCCGCACACTAAACACGATTAACACTAAGAGCTCGACGGCCTTCGACCGTGGCTTGGGAATAGCTCAAGCGTGAGAGTCGAGACAGTGTTCAAGCGGTTAACAATGGAGGATCATAATCTCTAGTGTCTTGAGAGAGATAAAATTATCGCCATGAGTGTACCTTTTGCTCAAGACTTCCTCGCTATGTTATATCGATCTCTAGCCTTGCCATCATCGTGCCACCCACTACCTCCGACACAAATTTTCGATCTCGATGGTTTCGCCGACCGGGTATACCCACCCACTACCATGTGGTCACCGTTTTTACCGCCACCAGTCTGGCGATCCCATCCATTATTAACGCACGACATAATAAATAACTATCATGCTTTTTCATCATTAATGGCCAAAAGATGGAGATATTTAATATCTAATTGGATCCATACACTAACCCAATCCAATACTATAGAGATTTAAACAAGGATAATACAAAGACTGGGCCCAATAACGTTAAGACCCAATAGTGGAGATCCAATGGACTAATCAAACAAGCATCCCAATCCATTCGGCCCAATAAGTAAAATATCATGAACCAACAAACCAAGTATTAGACACCAGCATAAACAATTTTTCTCATACAAATTTCATTTCTTATAATGTCCCTGAAACTGCGATCATACTTATTTGTGATCTTCCTTTAACAGGGTTATTCACGGGGTGCTTCATGGCGTTTTTTGTTGGCTATGGCATTATGGCTCATATTGCGGGAATGTACAGACCTCAGTCGGATACTGTGTACATGGAAACTGTTTATCCTGTCCTTAGGCAAGCATACAAATTCCAATAAAAATTAATACCACCTTCAAAATTTTACACAAAAATTGAGAATTTTGACTTTGAATATTAATGCAGCATGTTCAGCCTATTATTTCTACACTTCTTTTTGTATGGATGCAACATTTTCATGTGGAGGAAGACTCGTATAAATTATAGCTTCATCTTTGAACTCTCCCCGACTAAAGAGCTCAAGTACAGCGATGTGTTCTTGATATGTACCATGTCAATGACTGCTGTAGTTGGCGTCTTTTTCATTCATCTATCGCTTATGGCAAAAGGGTTTTCCTATGATCGAATCCAAGTCATACCTGGCCTTCTGCTATTGGTAATTAAGTGACCTCCCAGCATTTAATTTTATTGACAAAAAAACATATCAAACACTTGCATATTATTCTGTATTTGATATTGATCTTGCCTATTTCAATGGATACAGATTTCTCTTGTACTTCTTGTGTGCCCCATCAACATTGTCTACAAATCAAGCCGCTACCGTTTACTTCGTGTACTAAGGAATATCGTTCTATCCCCTCTGTACAAGGTATCATTAATATCACCGGCTGTATTTTATTTATATACCCATATACTCGTGAGTTAATTTTTTGTTAATAGCTAGTCAACTAATTTTACTGATTATTTCTATGTTGTATTTGCAGGTTGTCATGCTAGACTTCTTCATGGCTGATCAACTATGTAGCCAGGTACCGATGCTAAGAAACCTTGAGTACGTCGCGTGTTACTATATTACAGGAAGCTACAAAAATCAGGACTACGGCTATTGTGTGAGGACAAAAAACTATAGAGAACTTGCTTATGCAGTTTCTTTCCTTCCTTACTACTGGAGGGCAATGCAGGTTGAGCTTGAAAATTTTCTTAACAACAAGTACTTACTTAGAATGATATTTTTCTTAACAAAAACGGTCTGATTTTATCTTTATAAATTGGGATATGCAGTGTGGTAGGAGGTGGTTTGATGAAGGGCAAACTAGCCACCTTGTGAATCTCGGCAAATATGTGTCTGCCATGTTGGCTGCAGGAGCAAAAGTGGCCTATGAGAAAGAAAGAAACATTGGATGCCTTTGTCTAGTTGTGGTCATGTCTAGTGCTGCAACTGTATATCAGTTGTACTGGGACTATGTTAAGGATTGGGGGTTATTGCAGAAGGATTCCAAGAACCCCTGGTTAAGGAATGATTTAATGCTTCGTGGAAAGTTCATTTACTTCTTCTCCATGGTATAGTATAGGCTTTAATTAATCCTCCATTGTCCTCTAAATTGATGCATAATGCAGAACAGATCAATCAAATTGTTAAATAATGTTTTACCGTACAGTACAATTTTAGATAGAGTTGAATTTGAGCAGCATAACATCTATCAACAAACATGGTGATGGTGCCTCTTTCAGGGATTGAACCTTGTTCTAAGGCTAGCTTGGTTACAAACTGTACTGCATTACAACTTTGGCAGCATTGATTACAGAATAACAGGGCTGTTTTTAGCCGCCCTCGAAGTGATTCGAAGAGGACAATGGAATTTTTACAGGTATAATTCAATAATATCTGAATGAAGTTTGTTCCTTGTGAATAAGCACTTGAAACAGAATAATTTGTTTGGCTTGACTTGACTCTGCCTGCAGGTTGGAGAATGAGCATCTAAATAATGCTGGAAAGTTTAGGGCAGTCAAGATTGTACCACTTCCCTTTCATCAAGTGGAGGAAGAAGATTAATGATGCCCCCATTGGCAACAAACAGAATACAATTTGTTGTTTTGGAATTTGGATGATGTTAGAATGAATCTGTTGGTTCTGAAAATACCCTCATTCTCCCTTATCAAAAGGAAATAGTTGTTAGCTAGGTCCACCAGTTCAGGAAATTGTACAAACTAAACTAGTTGAAATAATTGTTAATTGTACAAACTTTTCTCCAACAATTTCCGTGAAAAAGTATTGTTTATTTTGGCCTTTGGGTCACTTTTTTATGTTGATGTTTCTACCATAATTATCATTGAGATTCTTGAATAAATTAATGCACAAATTGATGAATTGTATAAGTTCTTATCAACTTTTTAAGAGTTCACCGGCTCATATTGTTAAGATTGAGGTTGGGTGACATTTGGTCGAGTTTATTTTTTCTATTATAAAATTTTATTTTATTTTTTAACGAAAGATTCTCATTTAAGTGAATTTATTTCTTCTATTATGAAAAACTTATTTTTTTTTATGAGAAACTTATTTATGAGTTTATTTCTTTCTCTTTAATAAAATTTGATTGATTTTGAATTCTATAACAATGATAATATACTTTATTATAAAATTATATTATATTCCCTAACTAAAATTAGGCTTTCCAAAAAATATCAACTTTTAAGATATTGCACTGACTTTAAAAACATAAAAAATAAAACTTTTATTTATTTACTCTTCCGTCTTAAAATATAGTATTATAAATTTACTAAAAAAAGTATAAACAATAAATATCTTATCTTTTCATAAATGGAAATATTCATATATATATATATATATATATATATATATAAAAAATTTTGTTTTAAAACAAAATAATTTTTTTTATTCTTTCACTGTCTCCTACCTGTGTTCCCAAAGAAAATAGAAGGTTGCGAAAGGAAAGGAGGAAAAAAAAAGAACGATTTTATTTC
>CM035173.1:7442188-7697383 GCA_020205615.1 Panax quinquefolius | reverse complement strand
ATATAATAATGGTGATATTTTTACAACGAATGTGGATATATGAGTATACGAGGAGGAAGAGTATTTTTGTTGTAATAAATGTTTAAAACATGTTAAACATGCTCTGCATGGACCCCATTTATCGACCGAAATTTGATTATAAATCAGAAATCGTCCGTTCAGGATTTCATTAATTTTTGTTTGAATTTGGAAAAACTTTCTTCCAGTAAGTTGTAGAGAATTGAATTTCCTATAAAAGTCTCGAGATTCAAATTTTCCGATAAAAGAGCTATTTATCATGAATTATCAAGTTCAAGTTCAAATAATCGATTTTTGAAAGTTTTAATTATTATTTTAAAGAAAACGTTTTTTGCATTTAAGTGGGCTAACATGTGATAATAATTGCTGAAAATCAGATCTTCAAAGGTGGGCTAAGGAAATTTATAATATATATTAATATTTTATTAAATTTTCGCTTGGTGTTCTAAACATTTTCCTATAAATAAAAAGCTTAGTTAGAATTGAAAATCACACCAGAACCTCAAGTTTTCTCTATATTATCGAGTGTATTCTTGTGAGTATTTTGAGTATACTTTGAGTATTGTTAGACTATGTAAGTTCCCTTCAAAGACTATAATCCTGTGATTCCAAATGTAAGACTAATCTTCGAGGTAAGGGATATTAATATTTTCAGAATGATATTATTTCTTCAATATCATTATGTTAAAATATTGATCTCAAGTTTTTATCAAATTTGGAACTTTTGGTGCTCTGAGTTATTATTCACGATACGACTATTCTACATTAATCACCTGACTATTCATCTAAAAATGAAAATTTTCTTTCGTCTCAAAATATTTATTCGGATACTAGCTTTGATCAGATCCATGTTTTGATCATTCTTTAATTTTACACCACTATGATTATTTTTGAGGTATTTTTGAACATGGATAAAACAAAGTACTAATCCTTAATCCTTAATCCTCACATTTTATTTCACCGGATTCATTTCTTTAAAAATATTTTCATCATCCTCAGCCTTAAATGATGATATTATTGAATATCTTCGCCACGTAAAGCGGCAAAGATGAATGATTTCAAGAATATCTTTATCCGTAGAAGGCAAAGATGAACAGTGTTTAGATGAATACGACTAATCGATGAATATCTTTCGGGCCAGTAGTAAAGATTTAACAGTGTTTAGATTTAATACGACTAATCGATGAATATCTTCGGCCCAGTAGTGCAAAGATGAATATTTGATTCCGTATATATATTGATTGATGTTACAGGATAAAAGATGTATGATGAATTTTAAATTCATACATAAAGATAGTAGTTCATGATTCTCTACTTAACTCTTCTAATGAATTATTATTTCACCAAGCGAATATTGATTTAAAATTTGTTGCCTATTGTATTCTATTAGATTTTTCCTCATTAAGACTAACGATAATTTGTTGATATTATCTTAGTCATAATATTCTTTATCGGCTAGTTGAGCTCACCCTTTCCTTTTTGTTCCATTTTTTCTTCTCGTGAGGCGGAATATAGCGAGTACGTAGCCTGGGGTATGCAATGAAAGTTCTAGAGAGTTGTTTTAGTAGTCTTCACTATTTTTGTAAAATAATGTATCAATAAATGGATGAGGATTTATTTGAGTATATATATTGTCTGTAAGATAATATTTGTATTCAAACTCACGCTTTTACACACAGTAATAATAAAGTTGTAGTTGTTTCGCATCACGTATTGACAACTCGTAATGGGTGATGTATACCTATTTTGGGGGCGCCACATTGGTATCGTAGCTAGTGGATATGATCTCCCATGAGATCTGGAATGTAATCAGAGGGAGAGACGAGTAAATCCTTCGCTAAAGGTGTCCTACCTACCTAAGCTTATTTGTTAGTTGGTCAAGATATAGGATATTATGTGACGCCCCAAAATAGGTCCATTCCATCCAACCCATTCTCGAGTCGCCAAATACATGGCATGTAAATAACTACAACTTTATTATTACAACGATATAACTCGTGAAGTTTAAATACGATATTGCCATCTGCATAATATCCACACGCAAATAAATCCCCATCATAATTATTGATATATTATTTTACAAAAATGGTGAGGAATACTAAACAACTCTCTCTAAACTTTCATTCCATACCCCGACTAAGACTCGCTACATTCTCGCCTCCGAGAAGAAAATGGAACAACAAGGAAAAGGTGAGCTCAACTAGCCCAAGAAAGAATATTACGACTAAGATAATATACAACAAATTATCGTTAGTCTTCAACAGGGAAAAATCTAGAATACAATAGACAACAAATTTTAAATCAATATTCGCAGCGGAAATAATAATTCATTGTAAGAGTTAAGTAGAGAATGCAAACTACTATCTTCTATGTATGAATTTAAAAGTTCATCGTCGATATTTTATCCCCGTAACATCAATCAATATATATCAATCAAATATTCATCTTTGCACCATGTGCCAAAAATATTCATCATTCGGTCATGTTCATCTAAACACTGCTCATCTTCGCACTACGCCAAAAGATATTAATCACCGTCATGTTCATCTCAACACTGCTCATCTTCGACTACGCCAAAGATATTCATCAAGAAATCATTCATCTTCGCACTACAGCCAAAGATATTCAAAGAATATCATCATTTAGACCGAGGATGATGAAAAATATTTCAAAGAAAACGAATCCAAAGGAAAACAAAAGAATAAATATTAAGGATTCATATTTTAAACAATCCAAGTTCAAAATACTTCATAAGTAATCGAAATGGAGTAAAATTCAAGAATGATCAAAACATGGATACAATCAAATCTAGTATCCATAATAGATATTTTGACAAAAAGAAAAATTTCATTTTTCTATTAATAAGTTTCGGTGAATAAAGGTCGATACGCTGAATAAAGGCAAGATAATGAAATAAGAATCCACACCAAAAGATAGAAATTTCACAAAAAACATCTTCACGCTTCGTGAATAAGACTTGAATAAGAACTCGTGAATAAGAACTCATGAATAGTAACTCATGAATAAGAACTCATTAATAAGAACCGTGAATAAGAACTCAATAATAACTCCCATATGAAAAAAGTTCCAAATTTGATAAAAAAGTTCCAACTAATATTTCAAAGAAAATGATATTGAAGAAATAATATCATTTGAGAAGAAAATAATATCCCTTACCTCGAAAGATGCGATTTAAATAAAACACCTGATATAAAGGCTATGACTAACTTGCACCAGATAGCAATACTCAAAGTATAATCGAAAATACTCACAAGAATACGCCGATAATATAGAGAGAAAACTTCAGCTTACGTGTGATTTTCAATTCTAACCCAAGACCCTATTTATAGAAAAAATCTAGAACACCAAAGCGTAAAATTTAATATAAAATATATTTATAAAATTTGTCTACGCCAACCTTTGAGAATCTGAAATCAAAGAACCCAACACATGTAAAATGAGGCTCATACATCTAAAAACGCTTTTGTTAATTAAAACAATTAAAACTTCCAAAAATCAATTATTTCGAACTTTGAACTTCAATAATTCATAATAAATAGCTCTTTTATCAGAAAAATTCAAACACGTGACTTTCCATAGAAATTCCATTATCTACAACTTTGCAGTATGAAGTTTTTCCAAATTCCAAACAAAAATTAACCGAAATTCACAAACCCAAGATTTTACAAAGCTATAATCAAATTTCTACAATAATTGTGTCCACCAACACACAAAATATGTGTTAAAACATTTAATGCAACAAAAATACTCTTCCTCCTCATATACTCATATATCCCACATTCATTATAAAAATATCACCGTTAATATATTATTAAAAATAATATATTTAAATGAATTATTTTATCGTAAAAGATAAAATATTAATTTTCAACAATTGTCACATTAAAAATTTTCTCCATCTATATCCACATAAAATCAATATTTTCCTCATCATATAAATCAATAATTAATTATTCACAAATAATATTACAGAATCACAAAGATCGGCAACTGTGCCGCTCCTGTGAAAGAGGGGCTTTCCAATAAGGATCTCTCCTTACCTGCCGCTAAATTAGTGACCAAACCTCTCCTTGACGTAACTTTCTAGACATTGCCAATAATGTTTTCTAATAATATTATACGATAATATGAATTATTGTCTGATAATGGAAAATACCGTAATGACAATTTATTAAAACAACAAAGAATATAAAATATCAACGCAAGAATTATCAATCAATAAAATAAAATATCAATAAGAATTATCGTAAATAATTATTGAGTAGTGCCTTTCACGTAAGAATCAATAATTGGTGCAATACCGTAAGCACTGCTCAACAACGCCAGACAAAGTGTGTTTTAACCAACGGTATTCCAACAAGATTAACGATAACAACTACGCCCGTTATTTATAAACAACTTATATTTGTCGCTTTTTTCATCCAATCGCTTCCGTTATGGGGCCCATAAAAGATCAAGGTCATACATACGAATATTCCCTGACAAAGCATTTAATATTCCACGACCAAAACTAATATTCTCCGACGATAATGAATATTTTATAACCACTTGCTTATTCAAATATTTGTGATTTTATCCATAACTATCCACATTAATCAAATCAACCCTTACTATTTCAAAATAATAAATAGAGGAAAATAAATTTCATTTATTAATAATTTGGGGTCTTACATATTATGTGATATATTGATTTCCTTAATTAACCTTTGCTTTTACGATTTTAGATTCGAGAATGTCGAATCGAGAATATTAACAATGGAAATGAGACCGTGGAGACGCCTTTTACTCACCAACGAGGAGAACGCGTAACAGTCGGGCAATGTTCCTCCCGTGAAACAACACCAATCGGCGTATGATGAACGAGGGGATGTTTAGAAGCTTTTGCGCTCACATGCAAAAATCGCATCGGGAGACTCGTGTTCAAAATATAGGAGGAAATGATAGCAATTCACCAAGTTGTCACAAACAAGCGCTTCAAAGAGTCAGGACCACCAGAATTTAAGGGAAAGCCGATCCGATCACGGCGAAACATGGGTCAAGCAAATTACCAAGATATTCGATGTCTTAGATGACGGAGAAACGAAGGTTCCATTCGCCACCTTTATGTTCCGTGGTGAGGCATATCACTGGTGGAGTCTCAAGAAGCATACCCATCCCCGCACTCAAGATGTCTCGGGAGACGCTTGAAACTATTTAATGACAAATACTTTCCCGAAAGTGTTCGCTATATGAAGGAAGTGGAGTTCATCGATTAGAACAAAACAACATAACGAAGGTCTCAAAGACGAGGCAAAGTTTGCGAGTTATCCGTGTTCAGACCTCATTTGGTGGAGAATGAGGAACGATGACGCAGATGTTTTTGAGAGGTTTGAAACCCCTAAGATACGCATATATATCTCATTTCTCATAAATTTTCTCTATTTAGATGTTGTTAATGTGGCTCAATTGTTAGAGCGAGATAACGAGTATGTTCAACCGAGGGACCATAACCGTGGATCGTACTGCAGATAAGAATAATGTAATAATGATAACCAACTGAGAAAGAAATGACGGACAAAAATGGTAACCACTCCGGTGGTAATCATGGCCATAAAATAAAGAAGCGAGTCGAGGAGATTTTAAAAGAGGAGATTTAACAACGACTACGCTGAAGACGACAAAGGCTTAAGAATCGGTTCTAAGGGGAGAGAATCGACCACCCATCATATATGATACAAATGCGTAAAAGAGGGATATATCACCCAAACCGCCCACAACAGCTTCAAGGTATGCTATAATCAGAAAAGGAAGGACATATCGCCGAGATTGTAGACGCAGAATAAACCTAGTTCAATGGGATTATGACTCAAAAGATCATTCCAAAAAAGTCAAAGTCAACGATTCCAGAAAGAGCGTTTGTTGTGACCGGTCAAAATGCGAGGAACCCAAACGAGGTGATCACGGTAAGCTATTTATAAATTCTTGCGAAGTTTATACCTTACTGATACCGGCATACCCATTCATTTATCTCTCCCGCATGTGCTCAACGCTTAAACTTGACCGAGAAATTAGACTTTCGACCTATATCTGGAAACTCCGCTAGAGAAACTTTCATCACATCCAATCGCTTATAAATCTTGTTTGATTCAAGTTGGCACCATCACCTTACCGTCAATTTTATTTCTTTAAAGATACTTGCTTTTGATGTGATTTTGGATCGATCGGTTAACTACTCATCATGCCAAAATTGATTGTTTTCGTAAGTGTCATTAGTTTTCATATTCCTAACCAACCTGTCAGTATGAATTCAAGCAACTAAACCATTAAAATCAATCACCGCTATATCTAATCATAAAGCTATTCGCTTATTGAAAAACGGATGTCAAGCTTTCTTAGCCCATGTTATGGATTTGAATAAAGACACGCCTAATTCAATAATATTCCTCGTTGTTATCGATTTTCCCGACGATTTTCCAAGAACTTCCTTGCCTACCCCCGTAACGTGAAGTCAATTCTTTATTGATCTCAACCCGGCACAAAGCCCATTTCTAAAACCCCATATCGAATGGCTCTTATCAACTTCAGAATTAAAGGTCCAACTACAGAATTGTTGGACATCGGCTTCATCTGCCTTAAGACATCTCCTCGGGGTGCCCTCGCTTTTATTCAGAAAGAAGAAAGACGGGGAGTATGGGACTTTGTATTGACTATCTGAATCGAACCATGTCACCATCAGAAGACCCCAGCTTTTTATAAATAAAGATGAATTTTCTATAAATATTATTTTTGAATATTATGGAATAAATTTGATATAATGTTATAGTTGGTAATATTTATAAATTTTGCAAAGTAAGCAAGTTGTTATAAAATATTCGCTTTGGTCAGGGAATATTCTATTTGTCGGGAATATTCGCATAACTACCAATCATTGGTGGACCCTTATTAACTAAGTATTGTCGTAGTTAGAAAACGACAAAATTATCTTTCTATAAAAATAACTACGGAGGTGTTACCGCTAAAACGCTGAACTACCCGGTAAAAGTATATAAGAATAAGCGTGGTTGCATAAGAAGACACTCAGATTGATTATCGATGCTTACGTGAGAAGTCACTTAGCTATACTCAATTATTGCTACAAAGAATTGATGCATCATATCTCTTATATTATATATTCAATTATCATCACGTAATCATTTGTATAATATGTTATATTATTAATCGAGACGCACGTTATAAATGATTAATAATTGTTGAAAGATTAAAAATGTGTCGATTAAAAATAAAATGATTTGTGGTAATATTTATTCAATCCTCGATGTATATAAAGAGTCCGTGATGAGACGCTTGTGGTAAGTTTGATTATTTTATGGGGCCCATATGTCATCATCTAAGAGTCTCTTCGCAATAAGAATTACCTTTGTGAATAAGAATTACCTTTGTGAATAGTAATTATCTTCGCTAATAGTATTTACCTTCACAATAGTATTTACCTTCACAATAGTATTTACCTTCGTCAATAGTAATTACCTTCACAATAGTAATTACCCCTTCGCAAATAAGTAGTCATTCCTTCAAGATACCAAGAGTTAATCGCTTCTTCTGTTCCAAAGGTTAATTACCCTTCGCAAATAGTAGTTTCTTCAATATTACCAAGAGTCATTTTCACCCTTCATTAAGACTAAGAGCCACCCTTAGTTTTTCTATAAATGTAAAGCTCATTCCTTCATTATTTCTTATGAATTCAATCGAAACTCTAGAGAGAGAAACTATAGAGTAGAAAGAAGAAAAAGTATTCTGCTACTTCACTTTTCCAATATTCAGCTTCTTCTAAGGTAGGGAATATTATTTGTCAGTACTCGTAAGGGGTGTTATTCTTTCTTATTCATGAAGAGAAACTGTTGTTATTCCATTTCTTATTATTCTGCTTGAATAACCTCGTATACGCTGGCCTACCCTATACTTGGTGAAATCCTTCATATTCCATTCTTTATTATTATGTTGAATAACCTCAAAATGCAAAGTAATCGCATGTATGGTGAAATTCTTCTATTATTTTATTCTTTAATATTCTCGCTGAATATCTTGTTCGTGTGTTTTACACCTGACCGGGTTCCGCTTTTTATTATTATTCTGTTGAATATCCTCGTCTCGTGTGTTTTACACCGCACTGGTTCCATTTTTTATTATTCCGCCTTTATTATTCTCGTTTAATATCCTCGCTCAGGCTATACGCCGACCGGGGTTCCATCATTTATTATTCTCGCATTTATTATTCTGTTTGAACATCCTCGCTTGGTGTGAATTTCACCGACCGGTTCCGTTATTATTATTCTGCATTGAATAACTCGCATGCCTTTCGCCTATCGTCGATGCACGGTGATTTCTTTTGTTATTCCATTCTTTATTATACCCAAATAAGTTAAAACTTTGACTTCTATACTCCATGAAATTAGTAGAATATCCTCGATATTTGCGCTTCATCCAAAGATCTTTCATGGAAATATTCTTCCCGATCATTCTTGAATTTTACTCTACAAAACAAAGATCTTGTTGATAATTGACGCTTAATAATTCCCCGGATAAAGTAATTTTGAACTTGTTTTATTAAATTCTTATATCATTGTCATCCCTCATGTTTATATTATGCTTGAAAGTCATCTCGTGGGTTCAGAAGTGCATGGATGGACTTGGTATGATTACACGACTGTGGATTATTCTTGCAAATCATAACCGTAATTTACAAATGATGTGGTAAAGTCCCTCATTAGCCGTAGTAGCATCATCGATGGACAGCTTGTTGGTACGATCATGACCATCGATGAATACACGAATATCCTCGCCCGTAGTGCATGGATAATTTGTGGTTGTGACCCGAGTGCATCGATGAACAAATTGTTGGCACGATCATGACTATTAATGAATACACAACTATTCTCGTCGAAGGCATGAATAATCGTGGTCGCGATACTAAAGAATATCCTCGGCCAGAAGTGTAAGGGTGATTCGATGATGTGGAATATTTATTAAAGTTGAGTCTCACTATAACAAAGTTGATGAAAACCTTTTAAATCATAAAAGATAGTAGATTTTATTCTCTACTCGACTTTTTTAATGGATCAGATGTTCCACCAGCAGCTTAAACTTGATGTCTATCAGTATTTTATCGCTTAACATCATGAAGACTAATGATAATTAAGACCCCAAAATTTTTAAATAAAAAGGAATTTCCTTTATTTATTATTTTGAAATAGTAAGGGTTGATTTGATTAATGTGATAGCTATGGTTAAATACGCAAATATTTCAAAATAAGCAAGTGGTTATAAAATATTCATTATCGCTTGGAATATTCGTTTGGTCGTGGAATATTCGTGATCGCTTCAGGGAATATTCGTATTTACTCACAAGCAATGTGTGGGCCCCATAACTGAAAAGCGATTGGATGAAGAAAACGACAAATATAAGTTGTTTTTAAATAACTACAGAGTAGTGTTATTAAGTATCACTCGCTGAATACCCTATGGTTAAAACACACTAATACGCTGCTGTCGAAAGCAGAAGATACCAGATTGCACCAATTATTATTGATTCTTACGTAAGAAGGCACTACTCAATAATGGTTACAAGAATTACCGCTCAAAGATTTTATCGAAAGTTAATAATTGTCATTGATATTTTATATTGTCGTTGTTTCAATAATCACATTACACAAGATTTTTTCATTATCGGCAATAATTCATATTATCCTAATAATATTATTAGATAACATTATTGGCAATGTCTAGAAAGTTCTGCTCAAGGAGAGGTTTGGTCACCTAATCAAGGCCAAAGAAGAAGAAATTTTATCGAAAGCCCCTCTTCCCTGAAACCCGCCTCATCAAATATCAGGATTCTCGTAATATTATTTGTGAATAATTAATTATTGATTTATATGATGAGGAAAATATTGATTTTATGTGGATATAGATGGAGAAAATTTTAAAATGACAATTGTTGAAAATTAATATTTTATCTTTTTCTCGATAAAATAATTCATTTAAATATATTATTTTAATAATATATTAATGGTGATATTTTTACAACGAATGTGGGATATATGAGTATACGAGGAGGAAGAGTATTTTTGTTGCAATAAATGTTTAAAACATGTTAAACATGCTCTGGACCCCATTTATCGACCGAAATTTGATTATAAATGTAAAATCGCCTGCTTGTGGATTTCGGGCCAATTTCTATTTGGAATTTGAAAAACTTTCTTCTGCAAAGTTGTAGAGAATTGAATTCCTATAAAAACTCGCAAGAGATTCAAATTTTCTGATGAAAGGGCTATTTATTATGAATTATCAAGTTCAAGTCCAAATAATTAATTTTTGGGAGTTTAAATTATTTTTTTAAGAAAAAACGTTTTTTGTATTTTTTTTGACATCATTAATATGTGTGGTTGGTGTTTTCACCAAAAAATGGGCTAAGGAAAATTTGTATAATTATATTAATATTATATTAAATTTTCTCGCTTTCGTGTTCTAAGAATTTCCTATAAATAGGTGCTTAGGTTAGAATTGAAAATCACACCGTAAAACTCAAGTTTTCTCTATTTCTATTATCGAGCGATTCTTGTGAGTATTTTGAGTATACTTTGAGTATTGATATACTGGCAAGTTCATTCAAAGACTATATCCAATTGATTCCAAATGTGCTAAGATCGATCTTCGAGGTAAGTGGATATTATTTTTTTCAGAATGATATTATTTCTTCAATATCATTATGTCAAATGTTGATCCAAGTTTTTATCAAATTTGAACTTTTTCATGCTCTGGGTTACTATTCATGGGTTACTATTCATGAGTTACTATTCACGAAGTTACTATTCATGAAGTTACTATTCACGAAGTTACTATTCACGACTATTCACGAAGTTGTGAAGATGTTTTTTGTGGAATTTCTATCTTTGGTGTTTGAGTTACTATTCACGATACTAAGACTATTCACGATACTCACGACGATACTGCACTATTCAATCAAAAATAAAATTTCTTCTTTTCGTCTAAAATATCTATTCTCGATACTAACTTCGATCAGATCCATGTTTTGATCATTCTCAATTTTACACCACTACGATTATTTTTGAGGTATTTTTGACGGGATAAAACCAAGTACTAATCCTTAATCCTTAATCCTTGTCATTTTGTTTCACCGATTCGCTTTTAAAAAAAAAATATTTTCATCATCCTCGCCTTAAATGATGATATTATGGAATATCTTCGGCCAGAAGTAAAAGATGAATGATTTCTTAAGAATATCTTCGCCTCAGAGAGCAAAGATGAATGATTTCAAGAATATCTTTGGCCCAGAGTAAAGATGAACAGTGTTTAAATGAATACGACTAATCGATGAATATCTTCGCCCAGAAGTAAAAGATGAATATTTGATTCTAGATGTATATCGATTGATGTTACAGTGATAAAAGATAGACGATGAACTTTTAAATTCATATATGTAAGATAGTAGTTTGCATTCTCTACTTAACTCTTCTAATGAATTATTATTTCACGCGAATATTGATTTAAAATTTGTTGCCTATCAGATTCTATTATATTTTTCCTCGTCAAGACTAACGATAATTTGTCAGATATTATCTTAGTCATAATATTCTTTATCGAGCTAGTTGAGCTCACCCTTTCCTTTTTGTTCCATTTTTCTCGTGAGGCTAGAATATAAATGAAGTACGTAGCCTGGGTAATGGAATGAAGGTTTTAGAAAGGATTGTTTAGTAGTCCTCACCATTTTTGTAAATTAATGTATCAATAAATGTGATGAGGATTTATTTGAGTATAGATATCGTCTGTAAGATAATATTTGTATTCAAACTCACGCTTTTATCGTTGTAATAATAAAGTTGTAGTTGCTTCGCATCTATGATCGACAACCTCGTAATGTGGTGATGTATACCTATTTTGGGGGCGCCACAACTGGTATCGTAGCTAGGATACGATCTCCAAGCGAGATCGGGAATAGAACTAGAGGGGAGAGACGAGTAAATCCTTCGCTAAAGGTGTCCTACCTAAGCTTATTTGTTAGTTGGTCAAGATATAGGATATTATGTGATATATTGATTTCTTTAATTAACCCTTGCTTTTACGACAAGATTCGAGAATGTCGATCGAGAATATTAACAATGGAAATGAGACCGTGGAGACGCCTCAGACTCACCAACGAGGAGAACGTGCAACAGTCGGGCAATGTTCCTCCCGCGAACAACACCATCGAAAGCGATGATGAACGAGGGATGTTTAGAAGTTTTTTGCGCTCATGCAAAATCGCATTTGGGAGACTCGTGTTCAAAATACAGAGGAAATGATAAGAATTACTGTTGTCACAAACAAGCTTCAAAGAGTCAGGGACCACCGTAATTTAAGGGAAAGCCAGATCCGATCACGGGCATGAAAACACGGGTCAAAACAAATTACCAAGATATTCGATGTCTGGGATGCACGGAGGAACAGAGGTTCCATTCGCCACCTTTATGTTCCGCATGCGGCAGACGTATCATCGGTGGGAGTCTCAGAAGCGCACTCCATCCACCAAGCACTCAAAGATGTCTCGGGAGACGCTTTCAGAACTATTTAATGACAAATACTTTCCCGAAAGTGTTCACTATACGGGCGGGAAGTGGAGTTCATCGATTAGAACAAAAACAACACGACGGTGTCTCAAAGACGAGGCAAAGTTTGCAGAGTTATCCGTGCTCAGACCTCATTTGGTGGAGAATGAGGAACGATGACGCGGATGTTTCTTAGAGGTTCAAACCCAAGATACGCCAAGATCTCATTTCTCATAAATTTTCTTTATTCAGATGTTGTAAATGTGGCTCAATTATTAGAGCGAGATAACGAGTACTACTAACCGAGGGACCACAACCAGATCGTATCGTAGATAAGAACAATGTAATAATGATAACCAACGGAGAAAGAAACAGATTTGACAAAAATGGTAACCACTCCGTGGTAATCATGGCCATGAAAATAAAGAAGCGAAATCGAGGAGATTTTAAAAGAGGAGATTTAACAACGACTATGCTGAAGACGACAAAGGCACGGCAAAGAATCGGTTCTAAGGAGGAGAACGACCACCCATTATATGCTACAAATGCGAAAAGAGGGACATATCACCAAACCGCCCACAACAGCTCAAGGTATGCTATAATTGTGGAAAGGAAGGACATATCGCCGAGATCAGACAAAGAATAAAACTAGTTCAATGGGGATTTGACTCTCAAAAGATCGTCCCGTAAAAGTCAAAGTCAACGATTCCGGAAGAGCGCTTTGTCAGGATCGTCATAATGCGAGAACCCAAACGAGGTGATCACGGTAAGCTATTTATAAATTCTCATCAAGTTTATACCTTACTTGATACCGGCATACCCATTCATTTATCTCTCCTCCGCATGTGCTCAACGCTTAAACTCGACCGAGAAATTAGACTTTCGACCTATCTCGTGGAAACTCCGCTAGAGAAACTTTCATCACATCCACGCTTATAAATCTTGTTTGATTCAAGTCGGCACCATCACCTTACCCGCTGACCTTTATCTCTTTAAAGATACTTGCTTTTGATGTGATTTTAGGATCGATCGTTAACTACTCATCATGCCAAAATTGATTGTTTTCGTAAGGTCATTAGTTTTCATATTCCTAACCAACCCGTTGTATTTAATTCAAGCAACTAAACCATTAAAATCAATCACCGCCATATCTAATCATAAAGCTATTCGCTTATTAAAAAACTGATGTCAAGCTTTCTTAGCCCATGTTATGGATTTGAATAAAGACACGCCAAATTTGAATAATATTCCCGCTGTTATCGACTTTCCCGACGATTTCAAGAACTTCCTTGCCTACCCCCGTAACGTGAAGTCAATTTTTATCGATCTTGAACCCGCATAAAGCCCATTTCTAAAACCCCATATCGAATGGCTCCTATCAACTTCAGAGTTAAAGGTCCAACTACAGAATTGTTGGACATCGCTTTCATTCTGGCCCCAAGACATCTCCTCGGGTGCTCCTGCTTTATTCAGAAAGAAGAAAGACGGAGTATGCGATTTCAGATCGACTATCTGAATCGAACCATGTCACCATCAAGAATAGTATCCTCTACCTCGTATTGATGACTTGTTCGACCAAATGCAAGGGGCACAATTCTTTTCAAAATCGATCTTCGCTCGATATCATCACCAAGATTAGAATCGAGGATATTCCAAAGACCGCCTTTAGAACCCTGTAGATGGGCATTATGAATTTTTAGTCATGTCTTTCTTGACTAACTAATGCTCCGCAGCTTTTCATGGATATGATGAACCGAGTATTCAAGGAATATTTGATCAATTCGTTGTTGTTTTTATCATGACATCCTTATATATTCCAAAAGTCGTGAAGATCATGAGCACCATTTGAAGTCGGTACTCCAAAGGCTTCGTGAAAACCAACTATATGCCAAATCAAGAAATGCGAAGTTCGCTCGAGGAAGTAGCATTCCTCGGGCACGCGGTGTCAAAACATGGAGTATCCGCTGATCCGCCAAGATCAAAGCAATACAAAGTCGGAGCAACCAAGCTCATGATCAAGTACGAGCTTTTTGGGCTTAAATGGTTATTATCGAGATTCGTGGAAGGGTTTTCTAATCGCTACTCCATTAACTCAAATTAACTCTAAGGATACAAAATTGCTTCGAGCGAAGAACGCGAGAAAAGTTTCCAAGAGCTTAAGAGAGACTTATTTCTAAGACTGCTCTAACAATACCATCCGTTCTTGATGGATTTGTTATCTACAAATGATGCTTCGTGCAAAGGGTTAGGATGTGTTCTCATGCAACGGGAAAGTCATAGCCTATGCCTCATGACAACTTAAAGAGTATGAGAGGAATTATCCTACCATGATCTAGAGTCATGGCAAGCAATAAGCTGCCGCTTAAAGATACGGAGGCACTATCTATATGGGGAGAAAGTGGAGATATATTCGCACCATAAAAGCCTTAAATATTTCTTCACTCAAAAGAACTCAACACGCTAAGCAATGACGCTGGGTTCGAGCTATCGAAAGACTACGACCACACTATTCAATACCATCCCGGTAAAGTTTAACGTAGAGAATGACGCATCGAGTAGAAGATCATATGCGAACGAAAAGGATGATGTCAAGTATACGACAGAGCCAACTTTAATAGAAAAAGTTAAGGTCGCTTTCAAGCCACCGAATCTTGAGCCGATGCGTATGGGAGAAGAAAAGTACAAGAAGGAGCTATTCCTAAGCTTAGAATCGATGAAGAAGGAATACTTCGAGTCCACTCTAGACTTTCAGGTTCCTAACGACTGATTTGAAGTACAAGATTACGATGGAGGCACACAATACACCATTTTTGCAATCCATCCTCGAAGTACTAAATGTATCGTGATCTTCTACATACATTTTGGTGGAACAATACGAAGAGAGAGATTGCAAAGTTTATCTCGATGTGTTTAACTCACAACGGTAAAGGCGAGAGCATCTTGTACCTAAGGGTCCGCTGCAACCACTTGAGATTCCTAATGGAAGTGGGAACACATTACTATGGATTTCACATATGTCTTCCTACTACGCTTTCAAGGCATCAATGCTATTTGGGTTATTGTTGATAGATTAACCAAGTCTCCTTATTTCTTGCCGATACGGAGACTTATTCCTCGAACGCCTTGCTAGTATGTACGTGAATGAGATTGTGAGGTCAGTATGGCATGCCCGTATCCATAGTTTCGATCGCGACCCAAGATTCACTTCAAGATTTTGGGTTAGCTTGCAAAAAGCTACGGGCACGGATTTATGATTTAGTTCTAATATACCATCCCCAAACCACTGGACAATCGTAGAGAGACTATTCAAACTCTCAAGATTTATTAAGACTCGTGGTCCTGTGACTTCAAGGGCGCTTGGGATAAGTATTTACCATCAGGTGGAATTCTCCTACAACAACAAAGCTTATCGTGCAAGTATAGGTGTGGCTCCATTCAAGCATTATATGGACGAAAATGTCGCTTCCAATATGTTGGGATGAGGTGGGTGAAGCAACATTGTTGGGACCCGAAGTTAAGACGATGATGACTCACCGAAAAGATCCAAATGATTCGACAACGATACAAACCAAGACAAGATCGACAAAAGAGTTATGCGATCTTCATCGAAAGGACGTGGAATTTAATGTAGGGATCATGATTGTCATGAAGTCAGCTCCACGGAAGGGAGTTACAAGATTTGGGAAGAGAGGAAAGCTCAATCCACGATTTATCGTCCATTTCAAATTCTCGACCGAGTAGGAAATGTAGCCTATAGACTCATAAGCTCTCCGAGTATGTCTCGTGTTCATAATGTGTTTCATATATCCAGATTTCAGAATATGTGAAAGACCCGAACCACGCTATCGAAAGTTAGAACCCACGAGATAGCCAAGACTTAACGATGAGGAGGTACCACAAAGATCTTGATAGAAGGAGCATGTCCCACGCCAAGAAAGGTCATACCACAAGTTAAAGTTTTGTGGAGGAATCATGCTATAGAGGAAATGACCGGAATTGAAACTAAATGAAAGCGAGGTATCCTCACCTTTTCAAACACTGTATCGTACGCCAATTTCGAGGACGAAATTTCATAAGGAGGGGGAGGTCAGAAGACCCCAAAATTTTTAAATAAAAAGGAATTTCCTTTATTTATTATTTTGAAATAGTAAGGGTTGATTTGATTAATGTGGATAGTTAAGGGTTAAATACGCAAATATTTCAAAATAAGCAAGTGGTTATAAAATATTCATTATCGTTTGGGAATATTCGTTTGGTCGTGGAATATTCGTGATCGCTTTGGAATATTCGTATTTACGGCCACAAGCCAATGCATGTGGGGCCCCATAACTGAAAAGCGATCGATGAAGAAAACGACAAATATAAGTTGTTTTTAAATAACTACAGAGAGTTGTTACCAAGTAATCACCGCTGAATACCCTATGGTTAAAACACACTAATACGCTATTGTCGAAAGAAAATAAGACACCAGATTGCACCAATTATCGATTCTTACGTAAGAAGGCACTACTCAATAATGGTTACGTAATTACCGCTCAAAGATTTTATCGAGTTAATAATTGTCATATTGATATTTTATATTGTCATTGTTTCAATAATCACATTACACAAGATTTTTCATTATCGGCAATAATTCATATTATCCTAATAATATTATTAGATAACATTATTGGCAATGTCTAGAAAGTTCTCGCTTCAAGGAGAGGTTTGGTCACCTAATCAAGCGCTACCAAGAAGAAGAAGAAATTTTATCGAAAGCCCCTTTTCTTGAACCGCCCGTCGTCATTAATATCAGATTCTCAGTAATATTATTTGTGAATAATTAATTATTGATTTATATGATGAGGAAAATATTGATTTTATGTGGATATAGATGGAGAAAATTTTAAAATGACAATTGTTGAAAATTAATATTTTATCTTTTTCTCGATAAAATAATTCATTTAAATATATTATTTTAATAATATATTAACTGGTGATATTTTTACAACGAATGTGGGATATATGAGTATACGAGGAGGAAGAGTATTTTTGTTGCAATAAATGTTTAAAACATGTTAAACATGCTCATGGGACCCCATTTATCGAATCGAAATTTGATTATACCAAAATCGCCTGCTTGTGGATTTCATCCAATTTCTATTTGAATTTGAAAAACTTTCTTCTGCAAAGTTGTAGAGAATTGAAATTTCCTATAAAAACTCAAGAGATTCAAATTTTCTGATGAAAGGGCTATTTATTATGAATTATTAAAGTTCAAGTTCAAATAATTGATTTTTGGAGTTTAAATTATTTTGTTAAGAAAACGTTTTTTGTATTTTTTTTTGACATCATTAACATGTGTGGCTGGTGTTTTGACCAAAAGGTGGGCTAAGGAAAATTTAATAATTATATTAATATTATATTAAATTTTCTCGCTTGGTGTTCTAAGCAATTTCCTATAAATAGGTGCTTAGGTTAGAATTGAAAATCACACCGTAAACCAAAGTTTTCTCTATTTCTCTATCGATATTTTGAGCGATTCTTGTGAGTATTTTGAGTATACTTTGAGTATTGATATACTAAGTTTCCTTCAAGACATATAAATATATTCCAATTCAAAGTAAGTACTCTTTTCGAGGTAAGTGGATATTATTTTTTCAGAATGATATTATTTCTTCAATATCATTATGTCAAATGTCGATCCAAGTTTTTATCAAATTTGAACTTTTTCATGCTCTGGGTTACTATTCATGGGTTACTATTCATGAGTTACTATTCACGAAGTTACTATTCATGAAGTTACTATTCACGAAGTTACTATTCACGAGTACTATTCATGTAAGCGCGAAGATGTTTTTGTGGAATTTCTATCTTTTGGTGTCTGAGTTACTATTCACGATACTACTATTCACGATACTCAGACTATTCACGATACTAGATTATTCAATCAAAAATAAAATTTCTTCTTTTCGTCTAAAAATATCTATTCTCGATACTAACTCGATCAGATCCATGTTTTGATCATTCTCAATTTTACACCACTATGATTATTTTTGAGGTATTTTTGACGTGGATAAAACAAAGTACTAATCCTTAATCCTTAATCCTTGTCATTTTGTTTCACCGATTCGCTTTTTTAAAAAAAATTTTTCATCATCCTCATTTTAAATGATGATATTATGGAATATCTTCGGCCCAGAAGGCAAAAGATGAATGATTTCTTAAGAATATCTTTGGCCCAGAAGCGCAAAAGATGAATGATTTCAAGAATATCTTCGCCCAGTAGTAAAGATGAACAGTGTTTAAATGAATACGACTTAATCGATGAATATCTTCGCCCAGTAGCAAAGCAAAAAGATGAATATTTGATTCTGTATGTATATCGATTGATGTTACAGGATAAAAGATAGACGATGAACTTTTAAATTCATACATGTAAGATAGTAGTTTGCATTCTCTCTACTTAACTCTTCTAATGAATTATTATTTCACCGCTAATATTGATTTAAAATTTGTTGCCTATCAGATTCTATTATATTTTTCCCCGTCAAGACTAACGATAATTTGTCAGATATTATCTTAGTCATAATATTCTTTATCGGTAGCTAATGAGAGCTCACCCTTTTCCTTTTTGTTCCATTTTTCTCGTGAGGCTAGAATATAAATGAAGTACGAAGCCTGGGGTATGGAATGAAGGTTTTAGAAAGGATTGTTTAGTAGTCCTCACCATTTTGTAAAATTAATGTATCAATAAATGTGATGATGAGGATTTATTTGAGTATAGATATTGCCTGTAAGATAATATTTGTATTCAAACTCACGCTTTTCGTGATCTTCTACATATACATTTGGTGGAACAATATGAAGAGAGAGATTGCAAAGTTTATCTCGATGTGTTTAACTTGTCAACATGTAAAGCGCGAGCATCTAGTACCTAAGGGTCCGTTGCAACCACTTGAGATTCAAATGGAAGTGGGAACACATTACCATGGATTTCATTACGGGTCTTCCTACGGCTTCTCAAGGCATCAATGCTATTTGGGTTATTGTTGATAGATTAACCAAGTCTCGCTTTTTCTTTCGCCGACACGGAGACTTATTCCTCGAACGCCTTGCTAGTACGTGACGTTGAATGAGATTGTGAGGTCGCACGGCATGCCAAGATCCATAGTTTCGGATCGTGACCCAAGATTCACTTCAAGATTTTGGGTTAGCTTGCAAAAAGCTCGGGCACGGATTTACTATTTAGTTCGCAAGATACCATCCCCAAACCACCCGGACAATCGAGAGGACTATTCAAACTCTCAAGATCTATTAAGACTCGTGGTCCACAGACTTCAAGGCGCTTGGATAAGTATTTACCATCGGTGGAATTCTCCTACAACAACAGCTATCGTGCAAGTATAGTGTGGCTCCATTCAAGCATTATATGGACGAAAGTGTCGCTCCAATATGTTGGGATGAGGTGGGTGAAACAACATTGTTAGGACCCGAAGTTAAGACGTATGACTCACCGAAAAGATCCAAATGATTCGACAACGATACAAACCAAGACAAGATCGACAAAAGAGTTATGCGATCTTCAACGAAAGGACGGGAATTTAGTATAGGGGATCATGTATTGTCATGAAGTTGCTCCACGGAAGGGAGTTACAAGATTTGGGGAAGAGAGGAAAGCTCAATCCACGATTTATCGGTCCATTTCAAATTCTCGACCGAGTAGAAATGTAGCCTATAGACTCGCTGCTACCTCCGAGTATGTCTCGTGTTCATAATGTGTTTCATATATCCAGATTTCAGAAATATGTGAAAGACCCGAACCACGCTATAGAAAGTTAAACCTGATGAGATAAATTAAGACTTAACGATGAGGAGGTACCGCAAGATCTTGGATAGAAGGAGCATGTCCCACGCCAAGAAAGGTCATACCACAAGTTAAAGTTTTGTGGAGGAATCATGCTATAGAGAAATGACTCGAATTAGAAACGAAAATGAAAGCGAGGTATCCTCACCTTTTCAAACACCAGTACGTGACGCCAATTTCGAGGATCTAAATTTCATAAGAAGGGGAGGTCAGAAGACCCCAACTTATTATTAATGAAATTTAATTTTCTTTATTTATTATTTTGAAATAGTAAGGGTTGATTTGATTAATGTGATAGTTATGGGTAAAATACGCAAATATTTCAAAATAAGCGTTGGTTATAAAATATTCATCATTGTCGGGGAATATTCGTTTGGTCGTGGAATATTCAGATCGCTTGGGAATATTCGCACGACCACAAGCTAAAATGCATGTGTGGGTCCCATAACTAAAAGCGATCGATGAAGAAAACGACAAATATAAGTGGTTTAAAAATAATCTACAGAAGTTGTTACTCAAGTAATAACGTTAAAATACTCTATGCGGTTAAAACACAAGAAGACACCCAGATTGCACCAATTATTGATTCTTACGTAAGAAGGCACTACTTAATAATGGTTACAAGAATTATCGCTCAAGATTTTATCGATTTAATAATTGTCAAGGCTGATATTTTATATCATCATTGTTTTTATAATCACATTACACAAGATTTTTCATTATCGAAGCAATAATTCATATTATCCTAATAATATTATTAGATAACATTATTGGCAATGTCTAGAAAGTTCTGCCTAAGGAGAGGTTTTGTCACCTAATCATGCACCAAAGAAGGAGAAATTTTATCGAAAGTCCCCACTTCCTTTGAACCGCCTCGTCATTAATATCAGGATTCTCAGAATATTATTTGTGAATAATTAATTATTGATTCATATGATGAGGAAAATATTGATTTTATGTGGATATGTATGGAGAAAATTTTTAATGTGACAATTGTTGAAAATTAAAATTTTATCTTTTCCCGATAAAATAATTATTTAAATATATTATTATATTTTAATAATATAATAATGGTGATATTTTTACAACGAATGTGGGATATATGAGTATACGAGGAGGAAGAGTATTTTTTTGTTGCAATAAATGTTTAAAACATGTTAAACATGCTCATGGACCCCATTTATCGAATCGAAATTTGATTATAAATTGTAAAATCGCCTGCTTGTGGATTTCGCTCAATTTGTGTTTGGAATTTGGAAAAACTTTCTTCCGTAAAGTTGTAGAGAATTGAATTTTCTATAAAAACTCGTGAGATTCAATTTTCTGATAAAAGGGCTATTTATTAGAATTATCAAGTTTCAAGCTATGAATAATCGATTTTTGAAGTTTTAATTATTATTTTAAAGAAAAACGTTTTTTTTGCATTTAAGTGGGCTAATATGTGATATTAATTGTTGAAATCAGATCTTCAAAGTTGGGCTAAGAAATTTATAATATATATTAATATTTTATTAAATTTTCTCGCTTTAGTGTTCTAAGATTTTCCTATAAATAGGTGCTTAGGTTAGAATTGAAAATCACACCGTAAACCAAGTTTTCTCTCTATTATATTATCGATTTCTTCTTGTGAGTATACTTTGAGTATTGTTAGACTAAGGTAAAGTTCCTTCAAAGACTATACCCTTGATTCCAAATTAAAGTACTAATCTTTCGAGGTAAGGAATATTATTATTTTTAGTAATGATATTATTTCTTCAATATCATTATGTCAAATATTGATCCTTTTTCAGTTTTTATCAAATTTGAAACTTTTGGTGTTTCACGAGTTACTATTCACGATACTGGCCAAGACTATTCACGATATCTTTTGCGATGAGTTACTATTCACGAATACTATTCACGACACTATTCATCAAAAAAAAAAAAAATTTTCTTTTTTTCGTCCCAAAATATCTATTCTCGATACTAGCTTTGATCAGATCCATATTTTGATCGTTCTCGAATTTTACACCACTATGATTATTTTTGAGGTATTTTGAACATGGATAAAACAAAGTACTAATCCTTAATCCTTAATCCTCGCTATTTTGTTTCACCGGATTCGCTTTTTAAAAATATTTTTCATCATCCTCGCCTTAAATGATGATATTATTGAATATATTTGGCCCAGAAGTAAAGATGAATGATTTCAAGAATATCTTTGGCCCAGAAGTAAAAAGATGAACAGTGTTTAGATGAATACGACTTAATCGATGAATATCTTTGCCCAGAGTAAAAAGATGAACAGTGTTTAGATGAATACTTAATTAATCGATGAATATCTTCGGCCCTCAGAAGTGCAAAAGATGAATATTTGATTCCGTATATATATCGATTGATGTTACAGTGATAAAAGATAGATTTATGAACTTTTAAATTCATACATGTAAGATAGTAGTTTGCATTCTCTACTTAACTCTTCTAATGAATTATTATTTCACGCGCTAATATTGATTTAAAATTTTTTTGCCTATCAGTATTCTATTAGATTTTTCCTCGTCAAGACTAACGATAATTTGTCAGATATTATCTTAGTCATAATATTCTTTATCGGGCTAGTTGAGCTCACCCTTTTCCTTTTTGTTCCATTTTTCTTCTCGTGAGGCGAGAATATACGAAGACGAGTCGAGGTAAAATGGAATGAAAGTTCTAGAGAGTTGTTTAGTAGTCCTCACCATTTTTATAAAATAATGTATCAATAAATGTGATGAGGATTTATTTGAGTATATATATTGTCCTGTAAGATAATATTTGTATTCAAACTCACGCTTTTACTCATTGTAATAATAAAGTTGTAGTTGTTTCGCACTATGTATTGACAACTCGTAATGGGTAATGTATACCTATTTTGGGGGCGTTACAATAAAGCCGCTCCATATTGTAAATTTACCATGTACTTTTTTTATTAGTTTATTACCATTATTATTATTATTATAAACCCAGATCTACCGGGTCTTTTTTATCTTTAAATATTGTCTAGAAGTCGCTATTTTCTCAAGTTATCTTCTTCTCCATGAACCCGAATTTGTTCTCTCCGATATTATTTTCTTTTCACCTCTACTCATAATTTGTTTCATCTCGTCGCCCACTTTCACTTCGTAAAATCAAGTTGAAGTTCGATCGAGCAAAATTCATCACTATTATTCACAAGTAAGTTTTTCAAAATGTCATATAATACATCCGAATTTGTCGAAGAAGTTGAAAGTAATAAATCTGATATTGTTCGTGACGCTGGTCAATTATTTTGTACGCTGGAAGAGGTCAATATTTTATAGATCATATGCTCGCAAAAATGGATTTGAGATTAGAATTGCAACTAGTCATAAATATGCTAATACTGAATGATATCGATCTAGCAGATGTGATGTAGAAAAAGCCAGACACCAATTGTTGGCAAGAGTTTACCTCGATGATGAAGATAGTAGTAATAAAATAACTGTATGCAGAGACTCGATAGATCTAACAATGTGCAAAGCTAGAATATATGTTGTTCACAATAAGAAAGAGGACAATCATGATATCTATCGCTGAAATTAGAGCACAATCATCACTTAGTGACCCCACCAAAGTAGATTTGATCGAGACTCACGTAAATATTACTCTCGCATAAAGAAATTTAATCGACACTTTAAATAAGTCCCAAGATTGGTCCTAAGAAGATGATGAATGTTTTGAGCACAATGGGAGGTGGGTTGCAAAATGTTCATTTCTCACCGCTAATGTTGAGAATGTGGTGCGAGATTTAATGCGTGATTCTGAGCAGATGAAAATGATGCACAAGTCATTATCAATCATTTGAACAAACTTGCATTCTAAGTGCCAAAGAATTTTTTTTTTCCGAGTGAAACCCTAAGGAAAACAACCGATAGCTTGATTTTGTGGGTCGACGCCCGATCAAGGTTTATATATCAACGGCTCAAGATGTTGTGACATTTGATAAGACATACCGGACAAATAAGTACGGCATGCCGCTTGTTCCATTTGCGGGGTCAACCACCATTATCGCCTATATTGTTTGGATTTGCAATCACATTTAGATGAGACAGAGGACACTTTCGCTTTGGTATTACGTATACGGCTTGAAGCTATGGACTACAAGGCACCTACAACCATCATCACCGATCAAGACAGAGCCACGAGTAGTAATGCTATTGCTACTAGCATTTCCAACTAGTTATCATTTATCGTGTTCTCGCATATTAGCAATAAATTTCCTAAAAATTGATCATGTTTATTATGAGCACCCATCGCTCAAAAATTATTTTAACAACCGTGTATATAACTCATTGTCCATCGAGGAATTTGAAGAGCGCTGCATATATTCTCGATAAGTTCCTATGAATTTGTAGATACTAAATGAACGGCTTGAAGTTTGTATGATGTATTTTGTAAATGGATTCCAAAGATATACAAAGAGATATCAGTGACACCCCAAAATAGTATATATCACCCATTCGAAATTGTCAATACATGGTACGTAAACAACTACAACTTTATTATTACAACAAGAAATCGTGAGTTTGAATACAAATATTATCTTCTGCATAATATCTATACTCAAATAAATCCTCATCACATTTATCGATACATTATTTTACAAAATGGTGAGGACTACTAAACAATCTTTTCTAAAACCTTCATTCCATACCCCACTGCATTCGCTATATTCTCGCCTCCTCGAGAAGAAAAAAATGGAACAAAAGGAAAAGGGTGAGCTCAACTAGCCCAAGAAAGAATATTACGACTAAGATAATATACAACAAATTATCGTTAGTCTTCAACAGGAAAAATCTAATAGAATACAATAGACAACAAATTTTAAATCAATATTCGCAATGGAAATAATAATTCATTAGAAGAGTTAAGTAGAGAATGCAAACTACTATCTTCTATGATGAATTTAAAAGTTCATCGCTCATCTTTTATCCCCGTAACATCAATCAATATACATCCGAATCAAATATTCATCTTTGCACTACAGCCAAAGATATTCATCACCGGGTCATGTTCATCTAAACACTGCTCATCTTTGCACTACTACCAAAGATATTCTTCAGAATCATTCATCTTTGCACTACACAGCCAAAGATATTCAAATAATATCATCATTTAAGACCGAGGATGATGAAAAATATTTTTAAAGAAACGAATCCAAAGGAAACAAAATGACAAGGATTAAGGATTAAGGATTCGTATTTGTTTTATCCATGTTCAAAAATACCTCAAAAATAATCATAAGTGGTGTAAAATTCAAGAATGATCAAAACATGGATACAATCAAAGCTAGTATCCGTATTAGATATTTTGGACAAAAAGAAGAAATTTTATTTTCTAATTTTTGAATAGTGTCAGATATGAAATAAGGCCGATACGGAATAAGAATCTCCGACACCAAAAGATAGAAATTCCACAAAAACATCTTCACGCTTCATTAATAAGACTTATAATAAGAATCTCGTGAATAAGAACTCATGAATAGTAACTCGAATAAGAATCATGAATAAGAACTCATGAATAGTAACCCCGACATGAAAAGTTCCAAATTTGATAAAAAGTTTCAACCAATATTTCAAAGATAATGATATCAAGAAATAATATCATTCGAGAAGAAAATAACATCCCTTACCTCGAAAGATTAAGATTTCTAAATCGAATACCGTATAAAGGTCAAGGGAACTTGCAATCGCCTAACAATACTCAAAGTATACTCAAAATAATACAAGAATACGCCGATATCGAGAGAGAGAAAAACTTCAGCTTTCGTGTGTTTTTCAATTCTAACCCAAGACCCTATTTATAGAAAATGCTTGTAACACCAAAAGCAGTAAAATTGAATATAATATTAATATATTTTTTCACATTTTCTTTAGCCCACCTTAGACAACTGATCTCAGCCCATTTGAATCACATGTGAGGCCAACTTAGTTGCAAAAAACGTTTTTCTCAAAATAAATAAATAAAACTCCCAAAATTAATTATTTCGAACTTCTAACTTCAATAATTCATAATAAATAGCCCTTTTCATCAGAAAAATTGAATCTCATGAGTTTTTATAGGAAATTCAATTTCTACAACTTTGCAGAAGAAAGTTTTTCCAAATTCCAAATAAAAATTGACCGAAATCCACAAACGGCATTTTTTACAAGCTATAATCAAATTTCAAATAATAAATGGGGTCCACCAACATGTTTAACATGTTTTAAACATTTATTGCAACAAAATACTCTTCCCTCAGATACTCATATATCCCACATTCGTTGTAAAATATCACCATTATTATATTATTAAAATATAATAATATATTTAAATGAATTATTTTATCGTAAAAGATAAAATTTTAATTTTCAACAATTGTCACATTAAAATTTTTCTCCATCTATATCCACATAAAATCAATATTTTCCTCATCATATGAATCAATAATTAATTATTCACAAATAATATTACAATCACAATATCGACAACCAGTGCGCCTCCTGTGAAAGAGGGGCTTTCCAATAAGAATTTCTTCATCATCAAGCAATTAGTGACCAAACCTCTCCTGTATGTAACTTTCTAGACATCGCCAATAATGTTATCTAATAATATTATTCAGATAATATGAATTATTGCTTCGATAATGAAAAATACCGTAAACGACAATTATCAAACAACAAAGAATATAAAATATCAACGCAAAGAATTATTAACTCAATAAAATATCGAATAAAGAATTATCGTAACCATTATCGAGTAGTGCCTTCACGTAAGAATCAATAATTGGTGCAATACCGCAGCTATCACGTGTTTTTTTAACCAATTTGTATTTTAACAAAGATAATCTGTGAATAACCACGCCTGCTTATTTTAAACCAACTTATATTTGTCGCTTTTCTTCATCCAATCGCTTCACATGAGGGCCACACATATGGTCATACCATCATATTTAATATTCCCCGACAAAGATTTAATATTCCACGACCAAACGAATATTTTATAACATAATATTCCCCGACAACAATGAATATTTTATAACCACTGCTTATTTTGAAATATTTATGATTTTACCCCTAACTATCCACATTAATCAAATCAACCCTTACTATTTCAAAATAATAAATAGAGAAAATTAAATTTCATTAATAATAAGTTGGGGTCTTACAACCTCCCTCCTTATGAAATTTCGTCCTCGAAATCGACGACGCATTGGTGTTTTCAAAAGGTGAGGATACCTCGCTTTCATTTCGCTTTCCAATTCCCTGTGTCATTTCTCTATAAAGATGATTCCTCCACAAAACTTTAACTTGTGTACGACCTTTCATGCAGTAGGACATGCTCCTTCCTATCCAAGATCTTGACAGTACCTCTCTCATACGCTAAGTCTTCTATTATCTCATCCTGCTTCTAACTCTATAACGTGGTTCGGGTCTTTCACATATTTACGGCACACGATATGTGAAACACATTATGAACACGAGACATACTTTGAGGTAACGCGAGTCTATAGGCTACATTTCCTACTTCCTACAAGAATTTGAAATGGACCAATAAATCGTGGATCGAGCTTTCTCTCTTCCCAAATCAGAACTCCTTCCACGGAGCAACTCGCAATAATACATGATCCCCACACTAAATTCCACGCCCTTTCGATGAAGATCCGATAACTCTTTTGTCGATCTTGTGCCGCTTTGTATACGCTGTCAAATCATTTGGATCTTTTCCGTAGTCATACGTATCAACTAACTCTAGTCCCAACAATGTTGTTTTCACCCACCTCATCCCAACATATCGAGAGCGACATTTTCGGCCCATATAATGCTTCAAATGGAGCCACACCTATACTTGCTCGATAATCGCTTGTTTGTAGGAGAATTCCACCAATGGTAAATACTTATCCCAACCGCCTTGAAGTCTAGGACACGTAGTCTTAATAAATCTTCAAGAGTTTGAATAGTCCTTCGATCATCCGTCTGCTTGAGGATGGTATGCCAATCAATCGTAAATCTGCGCTCCATAGCTTTTTGCAAGCTAACCCAAAATCTTGAAGTGAATCTTGGGTCACGATCCAAACTATGGATACAGTATGCCATGCAACCTCACAATCTCATTCACGCATATACTAAAGAAGACGCTCAAGTGAATAAGTCTCCCCAGACGGCAAGAAAAATGAGCAGACTTGGTTAATCTATCAACAATAACCCAAATAGATTGATGCCTCGAGAAACCGTAGGAAGACCCGTGAACGAAATCCATGGTAATGTGTTCCCACTTCCATTTCGAATCTCAAGTGGTTGCAACGGACCCTTAGTACTAGATGCCCGCCTTTACACGCCGACAAGTTAAACACATCGAGATAAACTTTGCAATCTCTCTCATATTGTTCCACCAAAATGTATGTCAAGATCACGATACATTTTAGTACTTCCAGATGGATTGCAAATGGTGTATCAGTGCCTCCATCATAATCTTGTACTTCAAATCGTAGTCGTTAGAACACAAAGTCTAGAGTGGACTCAAGTATTCCTTCTTCATCAATTCTCGCCCTAATAGCTCCTTCTTGTACTTTCTTCTTCATACGATCATTACCCCATGGCTCGAGCAACCTTAACTTTTTCTATTAAAGTCAGCTCTACGCGATACTTGACATCATCGCACTCTGCTCCTCGTGATATGATCTTCTACTCAACGCGCACCACCACCACGCGCTCGCTTTTCCAGATGGTATCAATAGTGGGTCGTAGTCTTCAATAGCTCGAGCCAACGTCACGCCAGACATGTCGAGTTCTTTTTTGAGTGAAGAAATATTTAAGGCTTTTTATGGTCCAAATATATCTCCACTTTCTCCCATATAGATAAGGCCTCCATATCTTTAATAAAAAACGATCACGCTAACTCTAGATCATGAGTAGGATAATTCCTCTCATACTCTTTTAAGTTGTCATGAGGCATAGGCTATGACTTTCCCACGCTGCATGAGAACACATCCTAACCCTTTGCCTCAAGCATCATCAGAGATAACAAATCCATCCGAACCAGATGGTATTGTTAGAACAAAATGCCAAATAAGTCTCCTCTAAGCTCTTGAAACTCTTCTCGATTCTTCGCCTCCAAACGAATTTTGTATCCTTCCGAAGTTAGCCGAAGTTAATGGAGTAGCGATTCGAGAAAACCTTCCACGAATCTCCGATAATAACCAAATAAGCCCAAAAGCTACGTGATTTCAACAACCGACTTCTGTTGCCCCAACTTCAGATTGCTTCAATCTTCACGGATCAACAGATACTCATATGTTTCGACACCACGCGCCCAAGGAATGCTACTTCCTCAAGCCGTAACTCGCATTTCTTCAATTTGGCATATAGTTTGTTTTCACGGGTTTTCGAGTACCAAATTTCAAATGGTGCTCATGATCTTCACGACTTTTGGAATATATAAGGATGTCATCAATAAAGACAACAACAAATCGATCCAAATATTCCTCAATACTTTCGGCTCATCATATCCATGAAAGTCAGCAGAGCATTAGTCAATCCGAAAGACACGACTAAGAATTCATAATGCCCGCATCGAGTTCTAAAGGCGCCTTTGAATATCCTCGCCTAATCTTCAAATGATGATATCCGAATCTAAGATCGATTTTTGAAAAGAATTGTGCCCTCAGAATCGGTCAAACAAGTCATCAATACGAGGTAGAGGATACCTATTCTCGATGGTGACATGGTTCAATTCCCCGATAGTCAATACAAAGTCGATACTCCGCCTTTTCTTCTTTACAAATAAAACAGAGCACCCTAAGAGATGTACTAGATTTAATGAAACCGATGTCCAACAATTCCTCGTAGTTGACCTTTAACTCCTCAAGTTCAATAGAGCCATTCGATATGGGGTTTTAGAAATGGGCTTTGTACTGTGTTCAAGATCAATAAAGAATTCAACTTCACGCTCGGGGTGACCGAAGTTCTTCTGAAATACGCCAGAAAGTCAATAACAACAGAATATTATTCAAATTTGACGTGTCTTTATTCAAATCCATAACATGGGCTAAGAAAGCTTGACATCCGCTTTTCAATAAACGAATAGCTTTATGATTAGATATGACAAATGATTGATTTTAATGGTTTAGTTGCTTGAATTGCATAACAAAGTCAAGTTAGAATATGAAAACTAACAACCTTACAAAAACAATCAATTTTGGCATGATGAGTAATTAACCAATCAATCCCTAAAATCACATCAAAAGCAAGTATCTTTAAAGAGATAAGGTCAATGTGTAAGGTAATGGTGCCAACTCAATCAAACAAGATTTATAAACAAAGGATGTGATGAAAGTTTCTCCTAAACTGAGTTTCCACAGATAGTCAAAGTCTAATTTCTCCTGAGTCAAGTTTAAACGCTGAGCACATGCAGGAGAGATAAATGAATGGGTAAGACCTAGATCGGTAAGGTATAAACTTCGCAAGAATTTATAAATAGCCTTACCCGTGATCACCTCGCTTGGGTTCCTCGATTATGACCAAATACAACAAACGCCTTTCCCTAATCGCTGACTTTGACTTTTCTTCGGGATACTTTTTCGAGTCACCGTCCCTCACCGAACTAGGTTTCGCTATCGCATAAATCTCGAGCGATATGTCCTTCCTTTCCACAATTATAGCATACCTTGAATCGTCAGGGACGCTTGACCGATATGTCCCTCTTTTCCGCATTTATAAGATACGACGGGGTCGCTTCTCCTCCTTAGAACCAGCTTGCCACGCCAGACCGCTGCCTTCACATGGTCATTGTTAAATCTCCTTTTTAAAATCTCCTCCCGACTCGCTTTTTCTATTTTCACGGCTATGATTACCACCGTAGTGGTTACCATTTTTGTCCGTCTCTGCTTTTCTCCGCCGGTTATCATTATTCTCGCTGATCGCTATCTCTCGGTACGATCCTCGTCAGGGTCCTCAACGACTGTACTCGTTATCTCGCCTAATAATTGAGCCCTCACTACAACATCCGAATAGAGAGAAAATTTATGAGAAATGAGATATCGACGACGCCGTTTCAAACCTCTAAGAAACATCCGCGGCCATACGCTCTCATTCTCCACCAAATGAGGTGCAAACCGATAACTCGCAAACTTTGCCTCGCATCGAGACACCGCCATGTTGTTTTGCTTCTAATTAATGAACTCCACTTCCTTCATACGACGAACACTTTCGTGAAAGTATTTGTCATTAAATAGTTTCAAACGCTTCCCAAGACATGCCGAAAAGTACGGATGGGTACGCTTCACGCATTCTCACACCAGTAGTCTCGCCGCCACTTTAACATAAAGGTGGCGAATGGAACCTTCGTTCTTTCGCCGCATCCCAAGACATCGAATATCTTGGTAATTTGTTTGACCCATGTTTCCGCCATGATCGGATCCGCTTTCCTTAAATTCGTGGTCCCAACTTTTCGAACTGCTCAATCAGTGACAACCCGTGAATTGCTATCATTTCATCCTCAGATTTTTGAACACGAAGTCTCCTCGTCCGATTTTGCATGAACTGCAAAAAGCTTCTAAACATCCCTCGCTCATCATCTCTTCAAGGTGTTGTTCATCACAGAGGAACATCACCACCATTGTCAGACGCTCTCCTCGCTGGTGAGTACAAAGCGCTCCACTGGCCTCATTTCCATTGTTAATATTCTCACGACATTCTCAAATACCGCCATAAAACAAGGGTTAATTAAGGAAATCAATATATCACATAATATCCTTATATACCGACCAACTAAAAAATAAGCTTAGTAGACACACTAATGTAAGGATTTACTCGCCTCTCCTCCTAGTTCTATTCCCCGATCTCCGCCAGAGATCATATCCCTAAGCTCGATACCAACCGCGACGCCCCCAAAATAAGTATACATCACCCATTCTCGAAGTCACAATACATGGTATGTAAACAACTACAACTTTATTATTACAACAAGAAATCGTGAGTTTGAATACAAATATTATCTTCTGACAATATCTATACTCAAATAAATCCTCATCACATTTATCGATACATTATTTTACAAAATGGTGAGGACTACTAAACAATCCTTTCTAAAACCTTCATTCCATACCCCTCACTGCACTCGCTATATTCTCGCCTCCCCGAGAAGAAAAATGGAACAAAAGGAAAAGGGTGAGCTCAACTAGCCCAAGAAAGAATATTATGACTAAGATAATATACAACAAATTATCGTTAGTCTTCAACAGGAAAAATCTAATAGAATACAATAGACAACAAATTTTAAATCAATATTCGCAGCGAAATAATAATTCATTAGAAGAGTTAAGTAGAGAATGCAAACTACTATCTTCTATGTATGAATTTAAAAGTTCATCGCTCATCTTTTATCCCCGTAACATCAATCAATATACATCCGAATCAAATATTCATCTTTGCACTACAGCCAAAAGATATTCATCACTTGGTCATGTTCATCTAAACACTGCTCATCTTTGCACTACGCCAAAAGATATTCTTCAGAAATCATTCATCTTCGCACCACACAGCCAAAGATATTCAATAATATCATCATTTAAGACCGAGGATGATGAAAAATATTTTTAAAGAAACGAATCCAAAGGAAACAAAATGACAAGGATTAAGGATTAAGGATTCGTGATTTTGTTTTATCCATGTTCAAAAATACCTCAAAAATAATCATAGTGGTGTAAAATTCAAGAATGATCAAAACACGGATACAATCAAAGCTAGTATCCGTAATAGATATTTTGACAAAAGAAAAAATTTCATTTTTCTATGAATAAGGTCAGATATTGAATAAGGTCAATACGAATAGAATCTGACACCAATAAGATAGAATTTGAATAAAAACATCTTCACACCAAAAATAGAAATTTCACAAAAAAACATCTTCACGAAATCACTTAATAAGAATCTCGTGAATAAGAACTCAAATAAGAACTCATGAATAAGAACCCCACATGAAAAGTTCCAAATTTGATAAAAAGTTTCAACCAATATTTCAAAGATAATGATATCAAGAAATAATATCATTCGAGAAGAAAATAACATCCCTTACCTCGAAAGATTAAGACTTCTAATTTAATACCTGTATAAGGTCAAGGGGAACTTGCACCGCCTAACAATACTCAAAGTATACTCACTCACAAGAATACGCTCGATATATCGAGAGAGAAAACTTCAGCTTCAGCTTCGTGTGTTTTTCAATTCTAACCCAAGACCCTATTTATAGAAAAATGCTTAAACACCAAAGCGTAAAAATCAAATATAATATTAATATATTTTTCACATTTTCTTTAGCCCACCTTAGACAACTGATCTCAGCCCATTTGAATCACATGTGAGGCCAACTTAGTTGCAAAAAACGTTTTTCTCAAAATAATTAACTAAAACTCCCAAAATTAATTATTTTAAACTTCTAACTTCAATAATTCATAATAAATAGCCCTTTCATCAGAAAAATTCGAATCTCATGAGTTTTTATAGGAAATTCAATTCTCTACAACTTTGCAGTAAGAAAGTTTTTCCAAATTCCAAATAGAAATTGACCAAATCCACAAACGGGCGATTTTACAAAAGCTATAATCAAATTTCACCAATAAATGGGGTCCACCAACATGCTTAACATGTTTTAAACATTTATTGCAACAAAAATACTTCTTCCTCCTCAGATACTCATATATCCCACATTCATTGTAAAATATCACCATTATTATATTATTAAAATATAATAATATATTTAAATGAATTATTTTATCGTAAAAAGATAAAATTTTAATTTTCAACAATTGTCACATTAAAATTTTTCTCCATCTATATCCACATAAAATCAATATTTTCTCATCATATGAATCAATAATTAATTATTCACAAATAATATTACGTAATCACAATATCGACAACCAGTGCCTCTTGTGAGAAGAGGGGGCTTTCCAATAAGAATTTCTTCATCATGCCGCAATTAGGTGACCAAACCTCTCCTGTATGTAACTTTCTAGACATCGCCAATAATGTTATCTAATAATATTATTCAGATAATATGAATTATCGCTTCGATAATGAAAATATATCGTGTAATGACAATTATCAAACAACAAAGAATATAAAATATCAACGCAAAGAATTATTAACTCAATAAAATATCGAATAAGAATTATCAGAACCATTATCGAGTAAAGCTTCTTCACGTAAAAATCAATAATTGTGCAATACCGCAGCAGCACGTGTTTTTAACCACCGGTATTTTAACAAAGATTAATTCAGAATAACTACGCCAAGTTATTTTTAAACCACTTATATTTGTCGCTTTCTTCATCCAATCGCTTTCACATGGGGCCCACACATGGTCACAACTGTCATTGCATTTAATATTCCCCGACAAAGATTTAATATTCCACGACCAAACGAATATTCCCCACAACAATGAATATTTTATAACCACTTGCTTATTTTGAAGTATTTACAGATTTTACCCCTAACTATCCACATTAATCAAATCAACCCTTACTATTTCAAAATAATCAATAGAGAAAATTAAATTTCATTAATAATAAGTTGGGGTCTTACATATAATCAGTATTTCTAATATTGATAATCACATTATTATTATTATAATAATACTTCACTACTTTTATAAATTGATAAGTAAATTAATTTCATGAAATGACTTGAAAAATTATCATCATTACTTATTAGACTAATTGAACTAGTTTTATTAATAATAAAATCATTTCTTAATAATAAAATCATTGCTTAATATATAAAATCATTACTAATAATCATTGCTTAATAATAAAATTATTAATACTAATAATACAAGATTTATAATGATCATTATTTATATTTTATTAAAGAATTATATTTATTTTTAATATATTAATAATCTTTTATTGATATTATTACAAAGATAAGAAAACATATTAAAGGGATAATAATAAATATAGATATTAACTTATTTCTATTTAGAAAAATCCAATTAATAATATAAATTTATTAATAATAATAAATCGTAATATAATAAAGAATGCAAGAATATAGATTTTGGGGATGGTGAAGTTTTTTTCTATAAGATATATCCTTGGTTGAACTTAAGCAATTTAGGCTCGTGGTCTTCAAATTGATCATATAATTGATGTATATTGGTATTGGTGCATGAGGTCATGAGTTCGAATCTGTTCGCCATGACTACTAGTTGGTATATCGAATTTATTTTTTTCTCACCAGTGACAAAATTATACCTAAGTAAGTCTTTTTTATTATTTTATTTTATTTTAATTTTTTGAAATATAACATATAATGGAGAAAAGAAGAAAAAATAAATAAAAAAGATAAGCCGATACAAGCTTTCACCTACGGAAATAAAAAAAAAAATTATTTTAGACAAGTCATGTCAGATTTAAAAAAAAAAAAGTATTAAGCTTAGAGAAAACTTCCTACTTAAATAAAAAAAAAGTATTAAGCTTCTTAAAAACTCTACCGAATAGGAAATAAAAAAAAAAATTAAACCAAGACAAAGTTTCTACCGTACTTGGATTATTTTAATAATAAATATTCACTTTTTATAACTATACCGACAAGTTAATATTCACTTAATAAAATGTAGTTTAAGATGGGGTAAATAATTAAAATGACAACAACCGTGCTTTACTTTTATCAAATAGAAAATTTAATCGCAGTAATCTATTCAATTTATCAACTATCCAAAAAGGGTTGTAAGATAAGACTATAAAGAACCTATTTCTTTATGAAAGACTCTATATATATATATATATATATATATATATATATATATATATATTATCAATAATCAAATGATGAAGAGAAAGGGATACAGAGATTCGTATGCACTGTTTTTTGCCCGTTTATTGAAACGACACTCTTGAAAATTCCCGCGAAATTAATATTTTTGTGAGTGCTAATTTATTTATGAAGCTGAAAAATAAAATCATAAGCTTGCTTCTTCTTCTTTTACCTTTTATTTTCCGTGTGTAAGAATCTTTCAATTTTCACATTCCAGATTTAAAATTTTGCTGGGTTTTGTTTTGGTGCCACAAGCCTACAACGTAGTTGGATTTTGAAACTTTCGTCGAGCCAATGCGCGTGTACCATTTCAATTCCAACGTTATTAAAGTCAAACATGAGAGAGAGAGAGAGAGAGATCCATTTTCTAGGTCTGAGGTCAAAGCTTTCGTGCCGGGGAAAAAAAAAATAAATAGTCGCACAAATCCTTTCTTACTACATTTTCTGCGTGGTTTGTGATAAACAAAAGATTTTAGCTTTTTGGGATTTAAATGATTTTTTAAGCTGGATTATTGGTGGGGTTCTTTGTATAATTGTAACATTTGATTTTGTCTGACCCCTTCTTTATTTTCTGTCACCAAGTGGATTTGAGAATATCTCTCTGAATTCTTTCTTTTCCTTCAAGCCTCCTCTGGTGAAGAAGTTCTACTTCAACCTCTAATTTTGTGAATTATTTTTCTGGGTTTCTTTTTCTTCCATTTAAAATTACTGGGTGGGTCTTTGAGCTTTTTGGCCTGAAATCCTTTCTGGGTTTCTGTTCTGTAATATATTTATTTATTTATTGTTTGCTGGGTGTGACAATTCTTTATCTTTACATATTTTGGGTTTTCCTAGTCTTCTGGGTATTTGTTCAGGGTAGTTTTTCTTGAAGGAGCAGTGCACTTATCAAGTGAGAGTACCAAATATTTGGTCTTGTTGGGTTTGACAAGAAATTGGGTTAAACAATATATTTGGGGAGAGAATGAGAACTGGTAGAAAAAGAAAGATACATTTCAGCAAGATCTACACATTTAGATGTGGGAACAAAAGTTTCAAGGATGATCATTCCCAGATTGGGGGACCTGGATTTTCAAGGGTAGTTTATTGCAATGATCCAGGAAGCTTTGAGGCTGCATTTAGTAATTATGCAGACAATTATGTTAAGTCAACAAAGTATACTCTTGCATCTTTCTTGCCCAAGTCCTTGTTTGAACAGTTTAGGAGGGTTGCCAATTTTTACTTTCTTGTTACTGCCATCTTGGCCTTCACACAACTGGCCCCTTATTCTGCTGTAAGTGCTATTCTGCCCCTGATTATTGTTATTGGGGCGACCATGGTGAAGGAAGGTGTTGAAGACTGGCGGCGAAAACAGCAGGTATCAATTTTATCCCCATTTAGTGATGCTTGTTTTATAGCTTGAATTAGTTCATGAACTAAAAATTAACCCCAAAAAAACAACAAACAGTAATTGAGCCAGATGGCTAATTATTCATAGGTTATAGAGAAGTTTCCTGATTTCTTTGAGGATTGTATAGGAAGATGGTTGTTGATTGCTAGCGAAGAACAAATGGGTGCACCATGTTCAAGTTAAGAAAGTTTCTTCGACTAGTTCATTAAGATTTCTTCTCTGAATAACATGATTTGATTCCTATAAGCTCATTAGTAGGACATGTTTATTTTTCTATGGTAGATTGATAGTGGCAAAGACACAAATTAAACTGGGAAACATTTACAGCACAAGATGTTGTTTGACCGTTCTGGAGAAATAAAATAAAATCACAGGAAAGTTAAGGGGCTTCATTATATTTTCTAGAAAAGACCAGCATAGGATGTGATTTTGTTTAAAACAGAAGAAAAATTAATTTTGAAGTTTTCCAATTCCTTGGGATGTTTATAATTTAGATCTTTGGATTTAATCTGATTACTTCAATCAGCCAAACTTTGTATAGGTGTAAAATTATCATTGCAAACCAACTAGATTTGCATGGACTCACTAGAGTTTTCTAATCCTATTTTCCAGTTTCAGCACAATTATAGATTTGATGCATGCAAAATATTATCTTTTTTGCCTGCCTGAAGCTAGTTGTGGAGTTGTATGATCGAAGAAATAAGCCAATAATGTGTCTGGTTATATGTCTTTCTAGCATGATGTCAATTCGACACCATAATGAAATGTGTGGAATTTTTTTCAGGATGATGAGGTGAACAGCAGAAAGGTCAAAGTACATCAAGGCAATGGAGCCTTTGATCAGAGTGAATGGAAATATCTGAGAGTAGGCGATGTAGTGAAAGTGGAGAAAGATGAGTTCTTTCCAGCCGACCTTCTGTTGCTTTCATCTAGTTATGAGGATGCAATCTGCTATGTTGAGACCATGAACCTTGATGGGGAAACAAATCTAAAACTAAAGCAAGCATTGGAGGTAACTTCATCCTTTCAAGAGGATTCTAACTTTCGGGATTTTAAGGCCCTTGTTAAATGTGAAGATCCAAATGCAAATTTGTACTCTTTTGTTGGAAGTATGGAGTTTGAAGAAGAACAGCATCCCCTTTCTCCTCAACAGCTTCTCCTTAGGGATTCTAAACTTCGGAATACAGACTACATTTACGGGGTTGTTATCTTCACTGGTCATGATACAAAGGTTATTCAAAACTCTACTGACCCCCCTTCAAAGAGAAGCAAAATCGAGAAGAAAATGGATAAAATTATATACTTCTTGTTTGGTGTCTTGTTCATGTTGGCATTTATTGGATCAATCATTTTTGGAGTTGTAACTAAAGATGACCTCCATGGAGACCGTATGAAAAGGTGGTATCTAAGACCTGACAACGCTGAAATATTCTTTGATCCCAACAGGGCTCCAGTGGCTGCAATTTATCACTTCTTGACTGCCCTGATGTTGTATAGTTACTTGATCCCAATCTCTTTGTATGTGTCAATAGAAGTTGTCAAAGTTCTTCAGAGCATCTTCATCAATCAAGATATTCATATGTACTATGAGGAAACTGACAAACCAGCGCATGCCCGCACGTCAAATTTAAATGAGGAACTTGGTCAAATTGACACAATACTTTCTGACAAGACGGGCACATTGACTTGCAATTCAATGGAATTCATCAAATGCTCTGTGGCGGGGACAGCTTATGGTCATGGTGTCACTGAAGTTGAGAGGGCAATGGCTAAAAGAAATGGATCCCCTTTAATAATGAATGGTAGGGATCAGAAAAAGGATTCTGCTGAAGTTGATACAAAATCACACATCAAAGGATACAATTTTGAAGACGAAAGGATCACGAACGGGAATTGGGTTAATGAAGCCCAATCAGGAGTCATACAGAAATTCTTGCGTTTATTGGCAATATGCCACACAGCCATTCCTGATTTGGATGAAGATACCGGGAAGGTCACGTATGAAGCTGAATCGCCAGATGAAGCAGCTTTTGTCATTGCAGCAAGAGAACTGGGTTTTGAATTTTATAAAAGGACTCAAACAAGCGTCTCATTGATTGAGTTGGATCCTGTGACTCACAAGAAAGTTGAAAGGTTGGTATCTATTAATTTTTGTTCATCAAGGATTTTGTTTTTAAGTGTTCTTGTACAAAATTAATCACTCTATAAAGCCTTGGGCTTCCACTTGCATACAATTGTATCATCTGGATGAATATGGTGATCTGGTGAAATATACGTGTTTTGGGATACCGGCACTGCACATAAACTTGCATGTAAAACTAAGGATATGCACAACAGTTTTCCTAGAATTTTGTATTTAACTACTTCCCTTTTACAGGGTATATGTCCTTTTGAATGTTTTGGAGTTTAATAGTTCAAGAAAGCGCATGTCTGTTATAGTAAGAGATGAGGAGGGAAAACTATTATTACTCTGTAAAGGTGCTGACAGGTTAGTCAAATTTGCTGCTTTATTACCCCGATACCTCACTAGCACTATTGACCTTTTATTCTACTTTCAGCTGTTTTCTTAACGATCTTTGATTTTTCTAATTCTTCATTTTTTTGGTTTCATGCAGTGTAATGTTTGAAAGGCTTGCAAAAAATGGAAGGGAATTTGAAAATGAAACCAGGGAACATGTGAATGAGTATGCTGATGCAGGCTTACGAACATTGATACTTGCTTATCGTGAAATCAGTGATGAAGAATACAAAGAGTTTGATGAGAAATTCAAAGAGGCCAAGAATTCAGTCAGTGCAGATCGAGAGACAATGATTGATGAAGTCGCAGAGCTGGTTGAGAAGGACTTAATTCTTCTTGGTGCAACAGCGGTCGAGGACAAACTCCAACAGGGGGTGGGTTGAAAAGCTTCTTATGATAAAAAGTTGCAATAATTTTGTACATTTTTACATGTGGGATTTGGAATTGATTTATATTCTCTTCTGCTTGGCAGGTCCCTGAATGCATTGACAAGCTTGCCCAAGCAGGAATAAAGATATGGGTTTTGACCGGAGATAAGATGGAGACCGCAATTAATATAGGGTATGGTTTTTTGGTATAAAACTTTGGCATAACTTTGTGACATGAAGTTTACTGTCAAGTCCTCTAATATATACATAATATATATATTCTTCAGATTCGCTTGTAGTTTACTTAGACAAGGAATGAAGCAGATAATAATAAACTTGGAGACACCAGACATTAAAGCATTGGAGAAAGTGGGAGATAAGGATCCCATTATTCAGGTAAAAATCCCTCGGCATTGTGTTACAATGAACAGTTTAGATATCTTCTTGTTAAGGGCTAAATTAATAGTTCAATAACATAATTGACCTGGGGAATCGTCAATCAAGACTCTTAGGGACTTGTAATGTTCTTGAGAATAAAAAGCTCAGGCATGATGCTTGCAAGACATATTTGCTTGACTAGTTAAACTAAAATTTCATCACCTCTCTCTCTCTCTCTCTCTCTCTCTCTTCATGGCTTTAAGCAAAGAAGTTGAATACCCTAAAGCATATTTGTAGTTAGCTTATAAACCTTGTGTCATATATGGTCCAAATTATTTTCTGGAATATTGGATAGTATAATATTATAGAATGTGTGATGTTGATGGAACGTGCATCTCTTTTTAGGCCTCAAAGAACAGTGTCCTCCAGCAGATAAGTGAAGGGAAGGCTCTGCTTACCTCATCAGGCTCTGAGGCGTTTGCTCTGATCATTGATGGTAAATCACTTGTATATGCTCTGGAAGATGACATGAAGAAAATGTTTTTAGAACTTGCAGTTGGGTGTGCATCTGTTATTTGCTGCCGTTCATCACCTAAGCAGAAGGCACTGGTGAGCGTTCCATCCCCTATCACACTCACTCTCTTCCTCCTAAAGAAGATATTCTTCCATGTTATACCTTGTTTCAGACCAAGTTTACTTGTGTGCTTGAAGTCAAAGTTCTAAAAAGTAGCACGTGAAATGCAGGTTACCAGACTTGTTAAAGATGAAACTGGAAAGACAACACTAGCGGTTGGTGATGGAGCAAATGACGTGGGAATGCTTCAAGAAGCTGATATTGGGGTTGGAATTAGCGGTGTTGAAGGAATGCAGGTGCTCAACTAATAGTTATATTTGATTATCGTAATAAGATCTGTAACATTTGATTTCTTCTGAACAATTTATGTTTTTTACAAACATCAGGCAGTCATGTCAAGTGATATTGCGATAGCTCAGTTTAGATTTTTGGAGCGTTTACTGCTGGTGCATGGCCATTGGTGCTACAGAAGGATCTCATCAATGGTAATTACTACCTTATTACTCTATAATCTTATATTTAAGGTTTCAATTTGTTTTTTAATAGTTGTTTTCATCTATTGTTGAGAGTAAATTGAAATTCCAAAATTAAAAAATTCCCACAAATCTAAATATAGAAATAGAGTACTCATAATGTAGATCAGCTGATGGTAGATTAAAAGAAACAGATGAAACAACATAAGTTTTTAAGTTATAATATAATTTGATTCTATATCCTACATGTGGTAGTCAGTAGTCACTAAACAAATTTTCTTCTTTTGGCAGATATGTTATTTCTTCTATAAAAATGTTGCATTTGGTTTCACTCTCTTCTTCTATGAGGCATATACCGTCATTCTCTGGGCAACCTGCATACAATGATTGGTTTTTGTCTCTTTACAATGTTTTCTTCACATCACTTCCGGTGATTGCTATGGGAGTTTTTGACCAAGATGTATCTGCAAGATTTTGTCTCAAGGTATGCTTTTTATCTAGTATAAAATCTATGCCGAATTTAGTTGAATCCAGTTATATTTTTAATTAGTGTAAATGTCTTTAGAAACTGTCTTTTTTTTGGATGATGGTAGAACCTGCAGCCACTACTCTTCTTGGTATTTGCACAGCGGGTGCACACAATACCTCAACTTGTCTAGAGATTTTAAAAGGAAGAGTTAAGAAAATGAGATTAGAAAGAATATAACCATGGATAAATGTCAAGTATTACTACGTTGATATTACCATTCGAAGAATGGCTATAACAGTTGTAGTTGAATACATCTTCTCAAAATCATGATGATAGAACCGATTCATAAAAATTGACCTAGCTACATCATTACATCTTACAAGTTAAAGGATCAGAAAGTCTAGACTCTCCGAAAATTAAGAAACCCTTGACTTTGATTTTTACCTTTTCTACTGTAAATAACTGAGAGAATTATTAGACATGTTTTTCTGTTTCCTAATAAATGTTTGTTGTTAATTGATTCTCATCTTTCTCCATTTCATGTGACAGTTCCCTTTACTGTACCAAGAAGGTGTGCAAAATGTCCTGTTTAGCTGGCGGCGGATAATTGGTTGGATGCTCAATGGGGTTTGCAGTGCTGTTATTATCTTCTTCCTGTGCATAAGAGCACTAGATCCTCAAGCCTTCAATAAGGACGGGAGAATTGCTGGGATGGATATATTAGGGCCCACAATGTATTCATGTGTTGTTTGGGTGGTTAACTGCCAAATGGCCCTATCAGTCAGTTACTTCACCTTAATCCAGCATATCTTCATCTGGGGGGGAATTTGTCTCTGGTATCTTTTCCTCTTGGCATACGGAGCCATGCCTCCCAGCATCTCGACAAATGCTTATAAAGTCTTTATTGAAGCCCTCGCCCCATCCCCCTCTTATTGGTTGGTCACACTTTGCGTTGCGATTGCAGCCCTGACCCCTTACTTTTCATACAAATCTATTCAAATGCGATTCTTTCCTATGTACCACGGGATGATACAGTGGATAAGGCATGAAGGGCATTCGGATGACCCTGACTACTGCAATATGGTGAGACAGAGATCAATAAGGCATACAACCGTGGGATTTACAGCACGTTCATTGGCAAGAACAAATCCCTTAACTGGCAGCGTTCATAATCAGAGATAACATATGTTGTCCAGTATTTTTGTTATATATCAAGGAATGTGGATCGGAGCTCTGCAGAGCTCATTGAAATGAAGGGGCTGTTTCTAGTTCAACATTTTCCCCAGAGGTGGGGTCTGTAGAGAAGCATAATTCAACTGTACAGGTACATTATGTCGGATGGAGGCCCTAAGAAGTTGTAAATTTTGTTTGTAACACGTGAGTGAGGTTAGTTACACGTGTATTCTTATGTCATGCATCTTGTACAAGTCTATAACAAGATTTACGTGGTGCTGAAGCAATTGTTAAGTTTTGTTGTAATGTAATTATAGAAAGTGTTCATAATTAAGAAAACAATTAATGATGACAGGATTCACCTTTTCAATCAATTTTAATGTTTTCTCTGTTTCTATTTTGTGCACTTATTATTATTTTTTTTTATCTGGTTTGCAATAAAAATAAAATGAAAGCAATAGTCATATCCTCCAACGGGAGAAAGGGAATGTAAATATTCTCGACTTCCATAATGTTTCAAATGTGTAGTTGATGGAAAGCTGTTAAACGTTAGTTTCATGTCATTTTATTGCATTTGGAAAAAATTCAAAAGGGAGTTACAAGATACTCTTCCTGCCGCTTGATACTCTGTAGTAGTAGTAGAATATAGTATCATTTTCAAAGTCTAGAATTTGGACATTATATATATATATATATATATATATATATATAGAGAGAGAGAGAGAGAGAGAGAGAGAGTCCTTGTTCTCCAACAAGAACAGTAAAAGTTTAAAACGAAAAAATCTCCACCGCATTTCATTTGATTCCAAAAAATAATGGAGTTTGTACAGTTTTTCTTGATAAACTTTTTTACTAAAAGGTCAGGTCCGAAATGTACAAATATAAATGAGTTGTTTTATTTGTACAAATCGACAATTCATGAGTTGTTCAATAAAATTAGATTTATAGATTGTACTAATGAACCTGGATAAACAAATTAAAGAAGAAGAAGAAAGAAGAAGAAAGCCAATATCATTAGAATCAAGTAAAAACATCCACAGTCCATTAATCCAGTATCATAAAGATAATAATAGGATTATTAGCACTACGTACATTAGATGAAATAACACTATCCTACAGCTGCTGCTAATTAAGATACGGTAATAATGCCAAGAAAATCAGCAGCCGATTTTCCCATAATGGACGTAAATTCATTAAAACTAATGACACCATCACCATTTTCATCTGCATCCCTCATCATCTCCGATTGCTCGCGGTATGTCAACGGATGTCCCATTTTCGCCATTTGGCCGGCAAGCTCCGCCGCCGTGATATAACCATTCCCGTCGCGATCAAAGGATCGAAAAACCTCCATGAGTTGATCCTGGCTGATCAAAACCTCTTCATCCATGTTAGGCAAAATGGCCTCCACCAATTCATTGAATTCAATTACTCCATTTCCATTTGCGTCCATTTTGGCTAGCAAGGCATGAATTTGATCACCCTTGGGCTTGAGGCCTAGGGACCGGAGGAGGGCCGCCAGCTCAAGTTGGGTCAGGCTACCATCGGAGTCCATGTCGAACCGCGTGAAGATTTCTCTCAGCTGTTTTAGCTGATCAGATTCAAGCTTAGCCATCATCATGATGAATGGAGGAGGAATAGAAGGTACAAGATATTGGCTTAATTTGTTGGATGTAAAAAATATTGTGGGGGTTAATTGAAAGATATTTTTTGGGGGGTTGGATTTTAATTGGATGATCAAAAGATTGAATTTTATTTTGTGGGAGTCTAAAAGATTCATTCTCTAGGTAAATTAATGTGTATTGTACAAGGGTCATATATGAATGTGACTTGGTCTTGGTCAAGTTGTAGAAATGTTGGGTCATTTGGATTTTATACTTCTTTTTAACCTATTGCCTATTGGTAGGAACATTACCGGAAGATGCACGGAAATGAATTATTGCGATTATGATGGAAAGTTGGACACACATGGGTTGGTGGATTGAGCAAATAAATAAATGAATGAATACTACTACTATTAATATTAGACAATAAATGAAGAAAATTGATATTTTTACAACTAATTTTTTGATATTTTTACATAAAAAATATAGTAAATATCAATTTCTATAAAGGAATAATAGTGCTCTACCTGCTTATCCATGTTATGGACAAGTTTTCTGCACCACAAGATGGATGGGGGAGAGAGCGAGGAAGAGTCAACAGCCAGATGACTAAAAATTTAGGATAAAATACCAACCACCGTCATCAATATTTTGAACTACAAGTATTTGACCTATTTACAATCAATTTTCAATTAACCGTCCCAATAGATTCCACATATTAGCTGTCTCTATAGATTCCCTTTTCAGATCTGAAGCCCATGTTCACAGATTCACAATGAAGACAGACAATGGTGCCATGGGTGTTGAAATTGAGGGGGTGGTCCAACCTTGGCATCTTAAAGATATGAAAAAATCTAAGAAACACTTCCCTTGATAGCCTTTACCCAATCCACTCTTAAACAGTTATTGCCAAGACTCTTAAAAGTAAAACTGAGGAGCCATCAAGATGATACAAAGAAATGTACATGTTCATAATATAAAGTCGTTTGAAAATATCAGTTTCCTTCTTGGCCTAATATTATTACTCGAATAAATATAATTTTGGTTAAAATTTTATATAAATAACAATATCTTCTTCCAATACATCTGAGCCATATGTATGATTGATATTATAATTAATCTTATCTGATCATTTCCTTTAATATTTGTAGAGTAGTATATAATAGCAACTAAAACTACATAATGTTAATATGCAATTCTATATGTAACCAATTTGTATTGCAAATCTTGGCGCTCAAGTTGTTTCACAAGATACACTGGGAAGCTTTCTTCCAAGTCCTCACCGCCCCAAAAGCTTCCAAATGCAAACTCACCCTTCCGAGACATATCCTCCAACTCCTTCTCAACTTCCTCCATACAATTACCACAACCTCGCCATTCCTCCAAACAAAATCCTTCAATTCTGAAAGACCCCGAATGACCACCATCTATATAATATCTGGTCCTTTCTCTCTTTGGGCTCCCAAGCTTTTTCTTAACATACTGTTTCATTTTTCGGATCAGCTTGTATGGAAGTTTGAGCAAGACGAACAAGACGAGTTGTAGGACCAAGCATTGGCAGCAACAGGATATGACAACACAGTCTGCAGCGATCATATTCCAGTCCTCCATGACTTGTTGGACTTTGGAGAGATGAAAGGAGGAGAGAAAATGAGTTTCAGGTGATAAAGAAGAGAAATCATTTCTTGTCAAGGAACAGATTCCTTTTCCTCTGGGAAGGGTATTATCAAGGGTGAAGCAATAAGAATAAGAACTTGCAAAGTTAACTGGTTGTAATGAGTCATAACTTGCAATATAAGTGTGTTTCCTGCAAATCTGCAATAAAATTATTATTATTACTTCCAAATTAAACCCTGAAATAAGTAGTAAAATAGAATATTGGATTCTAAGGATACATAAGGTGTCCTTGTCAATAACTTGCGTTCTAAGTTTCAGTGATACCTAGAAATTTCTTTTGGTAACTTGAAGCCTTTTCTTTGGTGTCCTGGAGCTTGACTTTCATAGAAAGATATTCATGACTGTGGAATAGATCATAATTAGTGAAAAGATATTCATGAATTTGCCCCACTCTCTCAATATATTTAGAGAATTGACCTTCCCCAATATTTACCATATTCTCTTAACCATTCCAGCTATTTTGTCTAAAGGAATTTGTACTGTAATCTTGACTGCTAAATGCCATCCTCTGAAACAATCTAATTTCGGCAGATTGTTGTGCAGAGTTGAATAGTTCACTTTCACCAACTCTCATCCCGTTGGTTAGATCTGAAGCGGCCACACTGTCAAATGCTCTCACAACCTGAGAAGCATACCCTGACGAGAATAAGAACTCCCATACCTCCAATTCTATGAAATATTTATAGAAGATATGCAATTAATCATGGACACAAATGATACTAAAAAATAAAATAAAAATTGGACACAAAAATATTACCTGCCTCATTCGTGGTCTATTAGCAGCTGAATGCCGCACACAAACCGCAGCAGCTTCTATAATTCTAAACATTTCACTGTCAACATAGTTATTTTCAAGCCTTGGATCTGCCAAAGCTTTAAAATTCTCATTGTCAAGTGCGTGATTAAGTAAAGGTCGAGCCTGAAAGTAAGATTGAGTTTCCAAGTAAGGAAATGAGGAACCTAAAGATCTTATTGGTAAGTAAGATTGAGTTTCAAAAAGTCTTAGGGGATGTTTGATAAAACTGAATGAAATAATTTTGAATGTTAAAGTAATCTGAATGAGCTGAATGAATCAGAATTTTGAATACTAAATAAAAAAAGTTGTTTGATAATTGACATGTATGAAACATTTAAATAACAAATTTTTATTATTTTACCCCTCTGAAAAAATTCAAATTTGTTGTAAATTTATTTAATATTACTTAATATAATAGTTAATAGTTAATATTGTAAAATATATATATATATATATATATATATATATATATATATATTCAATAGTCATTCAAAGAATCATTTCACTTTCACCAAAAAAAAATATACTTGGTTATTTAACTCAAAAATTTGACCGATTCAAATAATTTAGATTTATTTTTATTCAAATCAAAGCGCATTTGAATGGTCAATTCGATTCAGCCATTCAGCTTCTAAACAAACACAGACCCCCTTAGACTAGGAATAGAAGCAATTAAAAAAAGTAACAACACCAAGGGCAGTTCAACCTTCTGTACCAACATGCATGCGTACACAAGGGAAGGAATCAAGCAAGAAAAAGATCGTACTAGGATCAATAACATGATTAAAGACACCGCTTCGTAGAACTGAGAATCGCTGTTAAGGTTCCATGTGTTACAATGATGAAATTTGCGTTCAGAAACCCTACCCACTCAACTAAACTCTCGTCTCCCAAGGGTTGAGATGTATCCACAGGCTTGCGTCCCGTAATAAGTTCCAGAAGCACAACACCAAAAGAGTACACATCAGATTTCTCAGTCAACTTGCCGCTTGAGGCATATTCAGGAGCCATGTATCTGAAACAAAATTGACTTTAAGTCTTACAATAGATAGTTTAAAATGTCTACATTGGCACTTTTCTGTTCATGCGTCCAGTTTTACTTCATATAAGGATAGATACACCAGTCATAGATGGACAGCATACCCGAAGGTTCCCATAACACGTGTTGTTATATGTGTATTTGCTTCCAGAGCTAGTTTAGCAAGCCCAAAATCAGACACCTGTGGAGGAAGGGAAGAAATAAAATTACAAAATGTAAATACCTGTCAAAAGAACTAGCAAAATGAAGTTTGTGAAAAAGTAGCAAACCCGTGCTTCAAAGCTGTTATCTAAAAGAATGTTTGATGACTTAATATCTCGGTGAATTATGCGAGGATGGCCTGCAATACAAATGAAAATAAATCAATGACTATACAATCATTAAAAAAATAAAATTGTAATCAGTCATCAACAATTGTTAAAGATGCATAGTGGCGGCTAAGTTGCTGATTGAGGAACTGCAAGTATCTAGTGGATATAACTCCGGCATCTTGGGAATATTCATATAATAATTTAAAGTAAATATTCACCACCATTCAAGCTAGCAGTATGCATTATAACCATACGGTCCATATGTTTTTATCACACTAGACGAAAGAATCTCAAATCAGATGCAGCTCTGAAAATATATTTTAAAAGTACTAGGTCAGATAATGACACTAAAAGTGGAAACAACAATACTAGAGTACTTATCCCACAATCTCAAATATAATTTATAATTCGCATGATGAGCAGAATTTCATAAATGTTTATCCTTATTAACATTCTATGTGCTTGGTTAACTGAAGGATGAGACAAGTGTTATTTCCCAAAAACTAGAGTTTTTCGTCAACTTTAATATGTAAAGGAACGACAATGTTTTCTCAAACAATGCACCAAATTGAGGAGACATAGCAAATTACAATCTTCGTGTAGATATGCTATTCCACGAGCTGCACCAGCAGCAGCCTTTACACGTGTTGCCCATTCCATTACTGGCCTACCTTCCCCTACAAAAGGCAAGGAGTAACATGCTATATTGATCAGCCAATACCACATTTTTCCTTGTACTTGAAAATTCAAAACTAAAAATTACCATGAAGATGGAAGTAAAGGTTGTTGTTTGGGACATAGTCATGGACAAGCAGCCTTTGGCTTTCAGAAATGCAGTAACCAACTAAAGAAACCAAATGACGGTGGTGTACACGACTTATTATCTCAACTTCAGCTTTAAATTCCCTTTCTCCCTGTCCTCCTCCAATCTTTAGCTGCTTTATTGCTACCTCTCTTCCATCAAATAGGTATCCTTTGTAAACAGAGCCAAATCCACCTTCACCTACTAGATTCTGCATTGAAAACCCATTTGTAGCACTCACAAGTTCTTGATAAGTAAACCATGACCTTGAATTACCCACTCCACCATGCTCTGTTGGCGAATTTACAAAATCATTGCCAGCATCACTTCCATTGTGGGCTCCAGATGTCTGCATTTTTAATAAGGCTGAATCTAGAGGCATAACAAACGACTTGAATTTATTTCAAAACTCTCAAGTATACAAAAAACTGATGTACATTGTATGTAACCAAGTCCAAGATCATAAAATTAGATATAGACTTTTTCTAATTTTATAACTAATAAATAAAAATTCCACTTCAAGCTTGCTAAAATTTCTCTACGACGACATATATACACTGCCTGACTATACACTTGTAACCAAAAGTGTTAAGACATACTGAATGAAAAAATAATAACTCAAAGAATACCTGATTTCGGTGAAGATCTCAGTGAGGTTAGTATAACATGATCACCTTTCAGTCCAACAAACTTTCTCTTTCGCTTTCTAACACACCAGATAGCTGTTCCAATCAGGCTAAGCAGTATGAGACCCAATACCAAACAAATGGCTACAGCTCCTCCAGTGCCAATGCTAGCATTATCTGTTGAATTTGAGGTTGAGGGTGTACTAGAAGTGTTGGTAGTCAGGTTAACTGATGGTGGTATTGGACCTTGAGAGGGAGAGGGGGGAGAAGGGGATGATGGGAGCACAAGTGAAGGAGGTGGAGGGGAGGGTCGTTTCCCTGGTGATGGCGGAGATAATTTGTGAGGAATAGTTGAGGATGGACCGGATGGTGGAGAGTCCGGAGACGTTGGAGGAGGCGTAATAATAGAGGTTTGGGATGGGGGAGGTGAAATTTCAGGAGGTTCTCTCCCTGGGGGTAGAGGTGAACTTTGTGGTGGCTTAGATTCTTCTGGTGATGGTGAAATCTCAGGTGGCTTAAATGATGTTGATGGAGGTGGTGGTGATTTTTCTGTAGGCTGGGAAGGTGGAGAAGGTGTTGCAGGTGGATTTTCTGGTGTTTCTGGTGGTGGTGATGTAGGTGGTGTATTCCTTGATGGTTCTGAAGCTGTTGCAGGTGGACTTGCTGGTGTTTTTGGTGATGGTGGTGTAGGTGGACTTGGTGGTGGATTTGGCAACAGTGGTGGAGGTGACCAAGCAGGTAGATCTGATGGAAGTGGTGGGGAAGTGGATGGGGGACTAGGTGTTGGTGGCGTTGGGGAACTAGATGGAGGATTAGGTGATGGTGACGGAGGTGAACTTTCCGGTGGATTTGATGATGGATCTGGAGGAGGTGGAGAACTTATAGGGGATTGTGTTGGTAGGGGAGATAGTGGGAGTGGTGGAGAGGCTGTCAAATTGGTGGAAGGAGGGATATGAGATCGCATTGTTGCAGTTGTAATGGGGGAGCTTGCATTTTGCTGAGAAGAGGGAGTTAGAGGGACTGGAGGAGGAGACAATGTTGAGGTTAGAGGGACTGGAGAAGGAGACAATGTTGAAGTTAGAGGGGCTGGAGGAGGAGACAATGTTTCAGGCGGTGGAGCAGTGGTGGACACTGGTGGGTCAGCAGATGGAGAAGAATTTGGAGATGGTGATGTTGTCATCTAATCAGTATCCTGATGTACAGACTCGCTAATTACAATGTAGCATTACCAAAATTAGCAAAATTAATTGCTTTGCAAAATCTTAACAGGCAGCTCCAAATTTCTATTCAAGGCAAATAAAAATACCCTTTACAAGATTGTATCCGTCGAAAAACTCAGCTCAAATGAGCACATTAATCACTTTCATTGCCAATTTCATCAACTGCAACATAACTAAGGCCAAAACTTCCAACCTTTTAAGAAAAATATTCTAGAGCAAAAAACTAAATAATTTCTAGTCAAAGGCAAAACCAAAATTATCCATAAAAAACTGAACTTTCACCAATTCACCTTCAGACTCCAACCCAAAATAAAAAAAAACTTTAATCAAACACAATTTGAGCAACCCCGGATCCCTAATCACTTATGACATGAAAATCTATTAATCCATATCACAGTTTTACTGCCTGTACGAACCGTTTTCCTTTTCTGGTACAAGTACAAACCAGGTATCCTAATTAAAGAACAAGTTAAAGAAGCTAAAACTCCAAATGCAAAATGCAGCAAACCAAATCATGAGAATGGATAAAGAAGAAAACCCAATTGAGAAAATCCCAGAAATCGTTACCTTTCCCTCTCTCACACTCTTAAATGTAGCAGGGCGTTCTTGGTCCAGCACCAGAATTTCACGTAGACCAGAAGAAACTTCTCCGGCACAAGTTTACTGAGGTTCCAAAAAATCCAAAGTAAAGTGATAGCAGCCTCAAGAATAAAGAAGCATATTGCTTTAACATGTACAAACAATACCAAACCACAAATTACTTTAGCATGTACAAACAAAACCACACTTTTGTTAAATTTTTATCAGAAACGTCGTTATCATCATAGTCGACGCTTGCTCAAATTCAAACAATACCGCTATTTTGGCTGTAATTAATCCTTTCCGACTTTAAAACTATTTTAAAGTATAATTTAATGGAAATATAAAAATTAATATTGACCTTTTAAATTAATTTTTTAAATGTAATGTAGTTTGTTTAATTTTTTAAAATAATAAATTTTGCGATTACTAATCATTTTTAGATTTTTATAATTATACAATTTAAAATTTTTTAAAATATTTAAAATCGACTTTAGATAATCATATTTTGAAGTGAAAAGTACATTTTAAAAAGAATAAAAAAGGAGAAACCTTGTTGTATATCTAACTTATATATTTTACACCGAATTAATACAAATAATCCAATCTTTGTTTAATGTGAGACTTAAATTTTATGAAATAAAAATATTTAATTTTTTATTTTGGTGAATAGTTAAATTGATAAAAGTTTAAAGTTAAAGGTGACGTTTGAAAATTTTTTCAAAGTAAGTGATGATGAAGTTTTGTTTTATTAGTATTATTAATGTAATAAAATAGAAAAATTTTTATATAAAATGTAATCTTTTATAAAGTTATTCTATAAATAGAATATATTATATTACATTACGTATAAATTTTTAGCGATAAAAAATCTTTTTATATAAAAAACAGAATACTTTTATAAAGTTATTCGTTTTATTAGATTAAAATAGAATATATTATATTTTATTTAAAAGATTTTGCTTTAAATATGAACCGTCCGATTAAAAATAAATCAATCTGATAGTTCATGAATTAAATTCTTATCACGCATCCCATTCTTACATAAATAAAGCTCATTCCTTCATTATTTCTTACGAATTCAATTTGAAACTCTAGAGAGAAACTATAGAGAAAATTCTTCTTCTATAATCTTGAAATGTATTTCTTTAGAGTTTAAGAAAGCTTTGAACGTAATCTGAGTTTTCTTCGAAAGTATATCCTCGCTCTACCAATCTAATACTCTTCTTTCAAAGGTAAGGGATATTATTTGTTGTACTGTAAGGGTATTATTCCTTTTGTATTCATGAAGAGAACTTCTGTTATTTCATTCTTTATTATTTTGTTGGAATAACCTGTATACGGGGACTACCCTATACTTTGTGAAATTCTTCTGTTATTCCATTCTTTATTATTCTGTTGAAATAATCTGTATACGCGGACTACCCTATACATGGTGATCTTCTTCTGTTATTCCATTCTTTATTATTATGTTGGAATAACTCATCTACATCAAGTACTGCATACATAGTGAAATTCTTCTATTATTTCATTCTTTATTATTCGCTTAATATCCTCGTACGCATGCGTTTTACGCCGGACCTGGTTCCATTATTTATTATTCCGTATTTAATATTCTGTCGGAATATCCTGTATGTACGTTTTACGCCGGACCTGATTCCATTATTTATTATTCCACATTTAACATTCTGTCAGGAATATCTTGTCTGTGCGTTTTACGTCGGACATGGTTCCATTATTTATTATTCTGTTGGGAATAACATGTCTGTGCGGTCTCTATCGCATGCATGGTGAATCTTTCTGTTATTCCATTATTTATTATTCTGTTAGAATAACCTGTCTATGTGAATTACCACATGCATGGTGAATGATCTTTTGTATTCATTCCTTATTAAATTGTAGAAAAGATCTGTTTACGTTGATTATGATGAGAGTCATAATAAAAGCATTGAACTGATGAAAATCATGGGTATATGTGGTATTAGTAAGTATTATGATGAGTTATGTTAGTTATTATGTGAAAATATGAAAGTTTCTTAGAAATCACAAAGGGTTGAAAAATCAGATTTTGATAAAAACGTAACATGAAATTCAATTAACCATATTTCCTATTATATTTCGAATTTTTGAGTGTGGTCAAGTCTTAGAGTTAGATCTATGAGTCTTATAACTTATCCAAGTGGAATCACTGAAAAAGGTGTTGTAGATTTTCGTGTGGACTGATTTTAGCAAAGGAGTCAAAAGAGGAAAATGCTACTGTCCAGAATTTTAAAAGGGCATTTTCGGCCACTTAATTTGTGAGAAAAATTCCGGCCTTTTGGGACATGAAAGTATATGGTATAAAGAACCTCCTGTCCAAAAATGAGCTCATTCCGACTTAAAATGAGCAAGTTATGACCATTTCAATATTTAGGTTTTTCCGACGAAAAACTCTATAATCGGAGTTCTATAACTCCAATGACCATGAAATTTAGACCGGAGGCTCACGTTAACATGTGTAAGATCCTGCCAAGATTTAGGAATTTTTGGAGTTAAACTTGAGGTAGCTAATTTCTTAAAGAATTAATTGAAAATTAATTTTTGAAAAATAGTAAATGAATTTTAAAAATTCCGAGAAAAATATATGTTCATTATGGGACTATATTATGCTAAATTTCAGAAAAAAAATATTTTTGGGACTGATTTAGTATTTTTCATGAAAATAGTTTAGTTACGAACATATGAGTTAAATATGTTATGTGAAGTAACAAAGTTGAAAAATAAGATTTTATGGCTTGAGAAATCCTATATAAGGTATATGTAGATATTTGATGAGGGATTTGACCATTAGTGATGAAATCTTATGAGTATGGCATTTTTGAATGATTTAATGCATTATTTGGTAAAGTGTAAACAATTGAAATAAATTGTTTATAAGTTTAAGAAGTTATTAAAATATTGTTATGATATTAACAATATTAGATTATAATTTATTATGTGATTGATAATATTTGGATAAAGTTATCCTTGTTATAGTTTGATTAATGCTTATATCATTGTCATCATCCTCACGCTTATATATGGTGATGAAAGTTATCTTTGAACTTACGATGCGAAGATGGATCGTTGATTATTGAATTGTATATCTTTGGCTTACGTGCAAAGATAGATTGTTGATTATTTATTTTCTTGTTGTATATCTTTGGCTTACGTTGTGAGACCCTGCAGATTTTATTAATAAAGATTTAAATTTGGTCGAAATAATTTTTTAATATTATGGTGTGAATTTGAGATAATATTATAGTTGTGGGTAGTATTTATAAATTTTGCAAAAGTATGCAAGTGGTTATATTATATTCGATTGGTTGGGAATATTCGGTTTAGCGGGAATATTCGTATAACTACAATCATTGGTGGACCCCACAATGTAATTATTGTCGGATTGAGAAAACGACAAAAATATTTTATTGAAATAACTACGGAAGTTTTACCGGTTGATCTTTGTTGAACTACTCTCATTAGTAAAAAATACGATGTAATACGTGTGGTTGCATAAGTAGCACCAGTATTGATTATTGATCTTTTATGTGAGAAGTCACCGGTTTGATTCCATTATTGTCGATTAATAATATGAATTATTATAATGCGATAATGACGTTTTTGTTTTATTCAGTATTATTAACGTAATAAAAGCGAAACATCTTTTATATAAAATAGAATACTTTATTAAAGTTATTCTATAAATAGAATATATTATATTTTATTATCGTATAATTCTTGAGTGTTTTTAGTAGTGTTTTGCATAGTATTGCATAAAATGTTTGCAGATAAGAAATGTTTTTATATAAATAGAATATATTATATTTTATTTAAAAGATTTTTCTTTAAATATGGACCGTCGATTAAAGTAAATCAATCTGGACCGCTCATGGATTAATTACTATGCATTCCATTTTCCTATAAATAGAAGCTCATTCCTTCATTATTTTCTTTACGAATTCATTGAAACTCAGAGAGAAATTATAGAGAGAAACTATAGAGAAAATTATAGAAAGAAGAAGAGTATTCTTGCTACTTCACTACTTTCTATATTCATTTTTCTGGTAAGGGGTGTTATTCTTTCTTCAAGAAGAAACTCATTATTCCATTCACTATTATTACATTGGAATAACTTTGTAAAAGTGGCATACCCTATACATAACCTCGTGACACGCCAGCGTACCCTATACTTGGTGAAATCCTTATGTTATTCGCTTATTATTCTGCTGGAATAACTCATATACGCCAGTTTACCCTATACTTGGTGACATTCTTCTATTATTCATTGGAACATCCTCATGCATGTGTTTTACACCCGACTGGTTCCGCTCTTTATTATTCTCGTTGGAACATCACATGCGTGTGTTTTACACCGATGGTTCCGCCTTTATTATTCATTGGAATATCCTATCCATGTGTTTTACAGGATCCGGTTCCATCTTTATTATTTTGTTGGAACATCCCGCTTGCGCATAATTTCACCGACTCGTTCCGTTATTATTATTATGTTGGAATAACTTGTCTATGCGAAATCTACCGCATGCACGGGTGATTTCTTTTGTTATTCCATTCTTTATTATACCCAAATGGTTAAAACTTTGACTTCTATACTCCATGAAATTAGTAGAATATCCTTGATATTTGCGTTTCATCCAATATCTTTCATGGAAATATTCTTCCGATCATTCTTGAATTTACGCTTGCATGATCATATTGACAATTTGGGCGTTAATAATTCATGGATTAAATAATTCTTGAACTTGTTTTATTGAATTATTATGTCATCACATCATCCTCACATGTTATATTATGTTATCTTTGGCTTACGCAAGCATAGATGAACTTAGTATGATTATGACCGGGGATCATTCGGTATAATCACGTGACTTGATATAAATGATGTGACAAAGTCCTCGATGGCACATAATGCGTTGATGGATAATTTTGGTATGATTATGACCGAGGGTGATTCTAGTATAGTCATGACCATTGATAATTTGATGAAAATCCTTGGCCAAGTGGTGCGTGGATGATTAGATGTGGTGGTTTATTTATTAAGTCGAGTCTCAAATGATAAAAATTGATGAAAACCTTTTAAAACCTAAAAGATAGTAGACTTTATTCTCTACTTGACTCTTTTAATGGATTGCTTATTCATTTGCAGATTAACCGGTTGTCTATTGTATTTTATCGGTTTAATTTGTTGAAGGCTAATGATAATTTATTCTCGCATTATCTTAGTCATAATATTTCTTCTTTGGGCTAGTTGAGCTCACCTTTTCTTTCACCGTTTCTTGAAAAAATGAGAACATATTTTGGAGACGAGTCGGGGAACGTAAGTAATGGTCCGAGAGGATAAGATTAATAGTCCTCACTATTCGTGAAATAGTGTGATAATAGTTGTAATGAGGACTCCTTTTGAGTTTGTATAATATCTAGTAGACAATATTTGTATTCAAACTCATAGTTTATGTCGTATTATACATACCCACGCGATTATATTAATAAGTTGTATTTGAATTTATGTACCATGTAAGTGGCGACTCAAGATGGGTGACGATACCTAATTTTGGGGCGTCACATACATCAGAGATGGACTTGGTATGATTAGGACCAGGATTATTCGGTATAGTCATGACCATTGACGATTTAATGAATATCATTGGCCCGTAGTACAGAGATGATTCGATGATGTGGTTTATTTATTAAGCTGAGTCTCAGCGATAAGAATTGGTGAAAATATTTTAAATCATAGAAGATAGTAGATTTTATTCTTTACTTGACTCTTCTAATGGATTGATTATTCCGCTGCAGTTAAACTTGATGTTTATTGTATTTTATCAGTTTAACATTGTTGAAGACTAATGATAATTTATTCTGCATTATCTTAGTCATAATATTTCTTACTGGGGTAGTTGAGCTCACCCTTTCTTTCACTGTTCTCTTAAGGAAATGAGAATATAGCTGGGACGAGTCGGGGAAAAGAGTGACGGTCCAGATGATAACATTAGTAGTCCTCACTATTCTGATTAAATAGTGTGACAATAAATGTAATGAGGACTCCTTTGAGTTTGTATACTGTCTAGATGACAATATACGTATTAAAACTCTTAGATTATGTTTTGTCGTATTTTACACGACAGTTGTATTTGAATTTTGTATCATGTATTTGGCGACTCAAAATGGGTGATGAATACCTAATTTTGAGGGCGTCACATTTATGGTTTTTTTTTAAAAAAAAATTCACATGTACTAATATAAAAAGTATGATAAAATATGAAAGTATATGAATTTTATATAATTTATTGATATATTTCAACTATGTTATTTTAATGAAAAATAAAAAAATAAATTGAATGGCCTATAAAATATTTTTTTTCTTTTAATCTCCTTAACCAAGTACATTATCACAGTATTACAATAATCAATCAAAACTCTTAGAGGAAAAAAAATAAACTCATAAATAAATCCCACAAAATAAGACCTCATCAATCGCCTATAATATACTTTGTATAATAATAGTTGTGACTTGTCTCATAACTTAAAATCAAATAAAAAATTATTTACTCTCATAATTTTTGCATATTCTTTTATATGTATACATTTTGATTTCCTAAAATATTTTTAGAAAAATTCAGAATAAAGATATAAAAATCATATACCCATTAAAGTATTATCTAGCGCACCCCAAAAAAAATTATGTGATCAATAATACCATGCAAAACAAGGCTCTCTCTCATATATTCACCTGAAAATAAAATTAATGCTTTAGAAGAAAACATTTTTTAAAGTATAGGTTACTAAAGTTATAGATTTGCTACATGTTTGACTATTTAAAACGGAACGGCTTGGCTTGGCTTGGCTTGGCTTCTAAAGAGACGCGGCATAATGTATTGATGTTGATATAATTAGTGTATTCAATATAATAATACATATTATTAATAATTTTTTGGACACACAATATGACATAGGCTTCACTTAATCAGAAATTTCGCAACTATGATATAATCCTTAAGTAGAACTTTTCCTGCTGTACTTGATTAGTACAACCTAAAATCTATAAATTAGCGTGGGGGCTGTGAAAAAGAAATGGAAGAGCCATAACCATTCCGCATTCCGTTTTTTAAGGTACTTAGATACCTTCTAGCAGGCCATAACGCCTCTCTCTCTCTCTCAGATTTAATGTGAAAAATGGGTTTTGACTAAAACAAGAAGAGGAAGCCAAGAAATCCTGAGGTTAGCGAAAAATGGTGAAAACATCTTATTCTGTGAAGTGTTTCGGGATAAACCAGAGGGCACTTGTCCTGAAACGATTGATCTGGTACCTTTGCCAGTCGCTTATATATATATATATATATAATCACTGCACAGAATTTATAGGTTGATATCATGCAAGACTTGTATACACCACATCAAAATCCCGTTAAAATTTTGGTAATTCATCTGACAAGTTGCTAGCATCAGAGGAACGGGTTTCCTGAGTTTGTCAACTTCAAATTCGAGAGATAAATTTGTCATCTTCTTATCTTAACTACGTCTGATGAGTATCAAAAGGAGCTGCATATTCTAAATTCAAACATGCTGTTATGCCCGACAAAAAAAATATGAGAAAAGCCTATATTAGAAAGCTGTTCATTACAGCCTGTTTCCCAACCTTGAGTTTCTTCTTGAAATGATCTCAGCTGCCCAGCTCTTTCCTATATCAGTTTGGAATTTTCCTGCAGGTCAAATATAGATACAAGATGTGATACTGGGTAGATATGGATAGAATTCTTGGGTTTCTATACTGGTTAAAAATGAGATAAATAACTTTACCAGCTGTTGAAAGGAAAAACTCATCCAGCACTTTCCCGTGTTCTGCCACAAGAATGCAATGTCAAATCAAACAATCAAATCAAATGATTCACTCGAGTCAATATAAGTTCAATAATAAACTATTCAGCTCAGTACTTTATCCCTTTTGATAAGAAAACCTTGTATGCCTAAGATCACGTGACAAATAATAAGCACATGAAATAATTTCACAAAAAATAAATAAAAAGATTGCACTTGTAATCTACATGTGCATTAACAGTTGTGCAACTGCTAAAAATTCTGAAACTAAAATGCATATATGCCGATACCAAAAACTCACCTGTTTCATATTCCAATGCTTGCAGAATCATTTCAACCTAAAGAAACATGAAAACAGGTTAGCTTATATGAGAAACCATATTTTATTTTTTGAAACAAACTCGGGACATATATGTGTACACATTCATACATTTATAGACAAATAGATAAGCACATGCAACTATGCAAGTAACGGTGGACCAGGAAGCCTGGGCCAAAGAGGGAATTTTAGGGGGACAAAAGTTTAAAACCCTGATAATATACAGACTACAGTCAACGCTAATAATTAATAAACTAATAATTGGTTTTACTAAATAAATTTGTGAGGAACTAAATTCAATTAATATTGCATAATTAATAATTCTAGTATATAATACTCCTAGTTAATAATTCTTCAGTAAGAAGAAATTAAAAAAATATCAAATGGTAAGATGGAAATTTTAAGTGTGCACACACACAAACAGATATATATATATGTATGTATGTATGCATGTGTGCATGTGTGTATGTGTGTGTGTGTGTGTATATATATTAATGTAGCAATTTCCTTATCACTCAAGCAACTACACTGAGGACTGCTTAGATTCGTACTTTGTCAAAATCTTTCACAAGATTAGCCTCTATGGAAGAATTGTTTTCATATTCTGCCCACAGTTCTTGGATCTCTTCAGCTACAGTAAATTAAGAAAAAAGTAAATAACTTAATCAGAAATAAGCAAGCATGCATCCCAGATACCGAGTGTTAGTGAGTACCCCTCATCCCTCCTCCAAGAACTTTGCACATTTCATTCAACGCTGCTTGCTCCTGCCTGCTCTTTTCTGCTTTTGGCACACCATCAGATGGTGTGATATCTCCGACAATGGCTACAAAAGTTCAAATACATCTCAAAAATTCAAAAAATCAAAAGGTGTACTAAATAGCTGGAAATTAACAAACAAAAAGCCAACAATTTAAATACTAGAGTGGACAACAAGATCATGTAAATTACTAAATTGATGCAAGCCACTGATAGAAATATGTTAATGTTCAATACTTTATCAACAAATCATACCATATCACCATTAAACATGATTGCATGAACTATGGGTTCAACAAAAAACAGATCTTAAAACCCAGCATACTAGTTGGACATAAAGTACAGTAATACAAAAACTAAAACCAGAAAATCTAGCAAAAAGATATATAGCATTACATTTTCAACAAAGATATATTGAAAATACAGTAAAACAGCAACAATGTAAACAGATATTGGATAAATACAGCAAAGAGATACATATCATTACTTTCCAAGAGAGAAACCACAGAAACTCATGCATACACACATATATTATCACAAGAGCTAAAAGTATTTTTCCAACATGTTCTTCCTGCCTGCCTTCTTTTCCTGTGATATTTCCTACCAGCAAACTTATGAATCCCTCTTCACTCGTAAAGTTTTAATCAGGAAGTTGATCTATTCATCTCATTCACACAAAATGAACGAGTGAATTGAGAGAGGCAACACAACACAATGTTAGGTTTCTGTGTGAACAAGGAGGGAATGGAGTTCTTTTTAAGATCCAAAATTTAACTACTCCTAAAAGGATTAAATTTTCACATTTATTAGTTTAATCAGAGAACATTGAACAGTTAAAAGAATACCTTCTGCAATATCATGCACAATTGCTATCTTGATACACCTATTTGGATAAAGATGAAAACCGAAAGTGCAATAAGTATTTAAACCGAAGAATTAAGAAAGAATAACTATTAAAGAATATTTCAAGTATATAATCCAAGCAACATAACTTAGGAGAACGCCAAAATAGCTTGGATCAATCTTGGGAAAGATAAACAACTGATTGAGAGGAACGGGGGAGGAGGGTCGAACTTGGGCGAGTAGGCCTATCGAGGTCTAGGTGATAACAGCCACCTAGACTCACTTTTATTAGTTAATACTTCATAGCATGTACCCTATCAAGTTTGGATCAGTTAGCAGCCTAGCACCTTGGCCCAACTTTATCTGAATGCCAGCTTAGCTATTGAAACATATCAACTTGAATTAATAACAGAAACAACGAGCAGAAGGGATGAGACCCAAATATCTCATTTATATCACTTTACTGAGCCTTTCTGAAAAACTGGGAGAACGTGCAGCTAGGCGTCTTACGAGTAGATGAGAGTAGTTGCCAACCATCCATGATAAAGACAAAGTAAAGTACTGCTAGGTTTTAGTCACCAGTTTAGTTGATCAGACAGCACCATGAAAATAATTTACAAATAAATAAAACTTCATACATATGCAAGCTTATCTACGTGCACAAGTCTGATCAGCATTTGTTTACTGGCTAGACAGACATGCAATATTGAACTTTTAGCGTTAATCTTTTATTCCTTTCTTTTTTCCTATTAATCTTTTGGGGGAGATAAGTATGCTCTAGTATGTATATAGGTTTCCTCTCTCTTTCTGTACTCATTCCAGCTGGAGGAGAGGAAACCAAGAGAGAAACAGCAAGCAGGAAGGTCTGGCCAATTGCATCCATTCCTAAGGGTATCCAACCCTCCCTCCCTTTCTCTCTCTTTGGGGTACCATTATCAAGGGTATCCAAAGTCCAAACCTCTTAGAGCATCCAACAACAAACTCCATAAAATACATCCATTAAAGTTTAATTTATTTCTTAAAAAAGCACATTTTTCTACGAATATAGAATTAAGTATAAAGCATGAAATATACCCTACTCTGTTCTTTCGCTTCCTTAAACTCTCAAGAAAGAATAAAATAGACAAAAAATGAAGTCTTACAACAAACCGAATGACGTTTTAACTAGCTTAGGAGTTTTAAGTTTATATGAATTATAAGAACAGGTATAGAAGCACAAGTCTACATGGATTTCACCAAGTCTAACCTCTCCCTATCCAGACCAGAAAGGTCTACAGCAATCAAAGCCATCAACGCCATGCGATACATATGATCAGCAATAGACTCTGGACCCTTTATCCCGTGATTGATCCATCCCTTCCGTTTGGTGGTCTAAAAAATATGAAGAGAGAAAGAAACAACAATATTCTATTATAAAATCACATAAACATCCATACAGCAGGAAACTTTATATTTTCCATGAATCTGAAAGATAAAGCAAACCAATAAGATGATATTTACCTGAAACGACAATTGAAATTACAAAATCAAGAAAGAAATTGTGTAGTTGAATAAACAAAGTACAGATGGTTTGCCTTAAACTCTAAGTAGAAGGTGGCTTTATATTGTAATCTGGATAAGAAATAAATCATCAAGTTTCAGTCCGACTGTTCAGCAGCTTACAACTACTACTTGGGCAAAAGTAATTTCCAGGGCTAAATTATAAGTTTCATCAGATAGCAGACAAGTACGAGAACTTTTTACATTATGTTCCTTGCTTTCCCAGAAAATGTGCAACAGGTTGAAAAGCTTAATGATAATTTTTTGTGTGGCTTTTCTATAAATGCAAGAAACTTGAGCTCCCTTAATTTGCGCATTATGTTGCAAAACAAACATTAGTAATTAGAAGTTCAAGACATTAGACAGATACTTATTTTAAATTGTACTCATTCAGTTCTCATAAAAAGACTACTACTATTCTTGTTGACCTTTTTTTCCCAGGGTACAAAGGATTGAATAGGTTGCACTTACATAAAGTAATAAAAAGTAACGTTCTTTGTTATTCTTATTATTTTTAAAGGACAGAAGGAGTACCAATTAGTGAATAGTTTAATCTTACTACAAAAGATAGAAAGTTGGTCAATGTGTTGGCTAAATCTTCCCTTGTACTAATACCTCCTTAAGTTGTGCTATTTTTTCCTTCTCAACTTCCCATCATCTAAAAAATTTTAAATAAATTAAAATGCACTTCTCTAAATTAAATTGTATGAGGGCTCACAAACAAACAACCACTAAGAAATTACACATGCTTAATCACACAAAAAATGCATGATCATAAGCAATACACCAAATAATCCAAAAAAAATTAAATAAAAAAAACAAACAAAAAATCGTTTATAAAATTAAAGCAAAAGAATTGACATTTCGATGTAAACAAACAGACCTTAAGGCTGCGGCACAATGTGAGAAAATCAATAGCCGAAGACGACGAGGAAGCTTCATTACCATCGGACTGCATCATCTTTTTGGATGCGAAGCCGTCGACATTCGGATCAGAAGATATGTTAGCCGAACCCGAATTGGAAATTCGGGCACGAACCGACACGAGCATCGGACTCGGGTGATCATTGCAGAAAAAGGGAAGCTTTAGCGAAGGGCGAGGGAACCGAGGAGGGATTACGGAACGATTGAGTGAAGATGAGTAATGAGAAGGTGAAGAGAGAGAAGAGGGATTAGCAGCCATTGTTGTGAAAAAGAGTAGCAAATTTTCTTTTTCTTCTAGATTCTGGAAGTGAAAAGGAGTTCGATATCGGTGGCGTTTTTGGTGTTCTAGTCCTAAAGCATCAGAAAAAAAGGGAGGGAGGCCCAAACTTTCTCTTCTTTGTGGTGGTGGTGGTGGGGATACTAAGACTAGTACTAGGTGGGAATTTTGGAACAAAATGGAGACTAAATCGTACCTACAATTGTTTCTCCGTTGAAAGGCCGGCCCAATATTCGAAGGCCTGGTCCGATTTGAGCCCAAAATCAATCATCGAAAGTTAGTTGAAATTACCAAATTGTATCAAAGTTAATATCAAAGTTAATAAGCAAAATCCCAAATCACCACTCAAATTGTAGTTGTGATTCTAATATCAAAGTTAGTTTTATTAATTATTTTTTTGAATCAATTATATATTCTATTATATTTTTAAAAATAATTATAATAATAATGCACTCATAAAATATTTACACAATTAATACACTTCTATATTTATTTACAATATTAGTGCAATTAGGATTCCTTAATTTAGAGAATTAATATTCAATTAGGATTTCTTAATTTAGGAGATTAGTATTAATTTACTAATTAAATTAAATAATTAATATATCTACATATTAAAAAATCAACTCTAAGTAAGTATTCCTTCTCTCAATCTTTTTAATTACTTACCTACCTAGCTATATCGAATATATATCTATCAAATTAAAATTATATACCAAATCTACAGGTTGCAACAAAAAAGATATGGAGTATAGTACGTGTATTGTTTTTCACATTAAGGAAAAGCATATCCAAGAGGAAATTCATGCTTGATCTCAACATGATGATGGAACGTGGCAAAATCGCCGGCAAAGCCCTTCACAACCTTATGTTCCACCACCACCATCTCTGGTGTAAGGCCCCGAATTTTATGAAATAAAAGTATTCAATTTTTCTTATAATTACTATTCAGTAAATGGTTAAATTGATAAAAGTTAAAGTTAAGGGTGATATATATAATTTTTTCAAAATAAGCAAGTGGTTATAAAATACTCATTATTGTCGGGGAATATTCGTACGACGGCGCAGCCATTTGTGGGCCCCATAACAGAATAATTGTCGGATGAAGAAAACGACAAAAGGGAGTTTTTATAAATAACAACAGTAATTATTCTGAATTAACATTTGTTGGAATACCCGTGGGTAAAGTAAAGTAAAACGTCGCATTGTTGCACGCAAGAGAACACGGTATTGCACGGTATTTTTGAATTATTGATTCTTACGTGAAAAAACACTACTCAATAATTGTTACGATAATTACCGCTCAATATTATATTTTATTGATTCAATAATTCTGCGTTGATATTTTATATTCTTTTGTTTCAAGAATTGTCATTACACGATTTTTTCATTATCGAACAATAATTCATATTATCCGAATAATATTATTGGATAACATTATTGGCAATGTCTAGAAAGTTACATACAAGAGAGGTTTGGTCACCTAATTGCTCGCCAGTAAGGAGAGATCCTTATTGGAAAGCCCCCTCTTTCCTGGGAACTGCCTGGTTGTCAATATTGTGATTATGTAATATTATTTGTGAATAATTAATTATTGATTTTTATGATGAGGAAAATATTTATTTTATGTGGACATAGATGGAGAAAATTTTTAATGTGACAATTGTTGAAAATTAATATTTTGTCTTTTTTTGATAAAATAATTTATTTAAATATATTATTTTAATAATATATTAACTGGTGATATTTTATAATGAATGTGGGATATATGAGTATATGAGGAGGAAGAGTATTTTTGTGGTAATAAATATTTAACACATATTTTGTGTGTTGGTGGACACAATTATTGATCAAATTTGATTATAAATAAAATCACCCGTTTGTGGATTCGGTCAATTTTTGTTTGGAATTTGGAAAAACTTTCTTCTGCAAAGTTGTAGAGAATTGAATTTCCTATAAAAACACGTGAGATTCGAATTTTCTGATAAAAGACTATTTATTATGAATTATTGAAGTTCTGAAGTTCTGAAATAATTGATTTTTGAAAGTTTTAATTATTTTTATTTACAAAAACGTGTTTTTCATTTTGTTTTCCTCATTTAACATGTGATAGGGGCTGAGTTCAGATGGTAAAACATGCGTATGAAGTTTTGGAAAAAATATAATAATATTTAATAAATTTTCTGCTTTGGTGTTCTAAGCATTTTCCTATAAATAGGGTGCTTAGGTTAGAATTGAAAATCACACCAGAAACTGAAGTTTTCTCTCTCTATATTATCGAGCGTATTCTTGTGAGTATTTTGAGTATACTTTGAGTGTTGCTATACGGTGCAAGTTCGTTCAGCGTTATTCTAATTAGAAGTACTGCTCTTTTGAGGTAAGGGATAGTAAGGGATTTTAAGGGTTATTATGTTTTTTTGTTTCGAAATTTTTCTGAACCTTCAAAAATTCTAGAAAAATTTGAAATGATATTTTGATGAGTTTTGTAGATTGTGTCCAAAAATGGTGATTTTTGGATGTATAGATTAGGAGTTATGGATTTTATGAGAAAAGACTATTTTAAAAGTAACCGCTTATAACTCCTTGTGGTTAACTCCAAAATTGATAAAATTTTTATTGGGAGTACATCTATATAATATCAGTATACCGTATTAATTTCAGAATTTTTGGACAAAAGTACAATTTATGATAAATGTTTAAATATTCAGTGGTTTTGGCCATGTGAAAAATAGTAAATGAATTTTAAAAATTCTGAGAAAAATATATATTCAATATGGGACTATATTCTTCTAAATTCCAGAAAATAAATATTTTTGGAACTGATTTGGTATTTTTCATGAAAATGTTCTAGTTATGAGTAAATGAATTAAATATGTTATGTGAAGTAAAAAAATTGGAAAATATGATTTATTGGCTTGAGAATCATATATGAGGTATATGAAAGATTTTTATGAGGGTTTTGGTTAATGATGATGAAATCTTATGAGTTTGGCATTTTTAGATGATTAAATGCATTAATTATTAAAGTGTAAATAATTGGATTAAATTATTTATAAGTTTAAGAAATGATTAAAATATTATTATAATATTAATAACATTAGATTATGAGATTTCTAAGTGATTTATAACATTTGGATTAAGGTGTTATAAATATGGATATGAATTTTATTATGAAACTTTATCTTTTCGTTAATAGGGATTACTTATACGCACGATACGGTACTATGTATTTAATACGAGGTACTATTCACGACAAATTGGTTTCTTCTCCGACCAAATTATCGTTGATTTATGAATCTTACTTTTGAAATTAAAATCATGTTTTGATTATATTGTTTTATATAACATTCTTATAACCCTAATGATGATATTTCTCTTTGACTTGAGTGTAAAGATGGGTAGATTATTGGTATGATCGTGACTATAGGTTCTCTTTGGCCAAGGTGCAAAAGTTGAATTGTTGGTCGGTATGATCATGACCATTGAATTTACAATTGAATATTTTTAGCTTAAGTGCAAAAGGTGAATTGATCAACACGGTTATAATTATTGTTATATAACTTCGAAATGATTATGTATTTCTTTTGTAAGACCCAAAAATTTTTTTAAATAAAAAGGAATTTTCTTTATTTATTATTTTGAAATAGTAAGGGTTGATTTGATTAATGTGGATAGTTAAGGGTTAAATATGCAAATATTTCAAAATAAGCAAGTGGTTATAAAATATTCATTGTTGTTTTGGAATATTCGTTTGGTGCGTGGAATATTAAATGCGGTCCGGGAATATTCGTGCGACGGCCTAGCAACCATGTGTGGGCCCCATAACTGAAAAAGCGATTGGATGAAGAAAACGACAAATATAAGTTGTTTTTAAATAACGCGTGCGTGAGTTATTACTGAGATTATCTTGTTGGAATACCCGGTGGTTAAAACACACTAATACGCTGCGTTATTGAGCGAAGACACCCAGTATTGCACCAATTATTGATTCTTACGTAAGAAGGCACTTTACTCAATAATGGTTACGATAATTCTTTGCTCGGTATTTTTATTGAGTTAATAATTCTTTGCGTTGATATTTTATATTCATTGTTGTTTGAATAATTGTCATTACACAATTATCTTTCATTATCGAAGCAATAATTCATATTATCTGAATAATATTATTAGATAACATTATTGGATAACATTATTGGCAATGTCTAGAAAGTTACATCTAAGGAGAGGTTTGAGTCATCTAATTAATGGCGCCAAGTGAAGAAATTCTTATTGGAAAGCCCTCTTTCCTGGAACCGCCTCAGTTGTCAATATTGTGATTACGTAATATTATTTGTGAATAATTAATTATTGATTTATATGATGAGGAAAATATTGATTTTATGTGGATATAGATGGAGAAAAAATTTTTAAAATGACAATTGTTGAAAATTAATATTTTATCTTTTTCTCGATAAAATAATTCATTTAAATATATTATTTTAATAATATATTAACGGTGATATTTTTACAACGAATGTGGGATATATGAGTATACTGAGGAGGAAGAGTATTTTTGTTGCAATAAATGTTTAAAACATGTTAAACATGTCGGTGGACCCCATTTATTGATCGAAATTTGATTATAACTTTGTAAAATTGCCCGTTTGTGGATTTCGGTCAATTTTGATTGGAATTTGGAAAACTTTCTTCTGCAAAGTTGTAGAGAATTAAATTTCCTATAAAACTCATGAGATTTGAATTTTCTGATGAAAGGGCTATTTATTATGAATTATTGAAGTTCAAGTTCAAAAAATAATTGATTTTGGAAGTTTAAAATATTTAAAATTAGAAAAACGTTTTTCTTATTTTTTTTTCTAGAAGGTGGCATGTGTTTGATGGCTAAAATCAGATTCTAGACATGTGTAGAAAATAATATAATTATATTATTAATTTATTAAATTTTCGCTTTGGTGTTACAAGCAATTTCTATAAATAGGGTCTTGGGTTAGAATTGAAAATCACACCGAAATCAAGTTTTCTCTCTCTATATTATCGGTAGTATTCTTGTGAGTATTTTGAGTATACTTTGAGTATTGCTATACTCTGATGAAGTCCAAGTCATAGCCTTATATCCTGTGTTTAATTTAGAAGATCGATCTTTCGAGGTAAGGGATATTATTTTTTCAGTAATGATATTATTTCTTCAATATCATTATCTTTGAAATGTTGATCTGAAGTTTTATCAAATTTGGAACTTTTTCATGTCGGGGTTCTTATTCATGGGTTCTTATTCATGAGTTACTATTCACGATTCTTACTATTCAGAAGTTCTTATTCACGAAGTTACTATTCATGAGTTCTTATTCACGAAGTTACTATTCACGAGTACTATTCATGAAGCGTGAAGATGTTTTTGTGGAATTTCTATCTTTTGGTGTCGAGTTTCTTATTCACGATATCTGACCTTTATTCACGATATCTGACCTTTATTGACGTGTACTGATCTTATTCAATAGAAAAATAAAATTTCTTCTTTTTGTCCAAAACATCTATTCTAGATACTAACTCGATTGTATCAATGTTTTGATCATTCTCTTTTTACACCACTATGATTATTTTTGAGTTATTTTTGGGCGTGGATAAAACCAAGTACGAATCCTTAATCCTTAATCCTTGTCATTTTGTTTCAATCGGATTCGTTTCTTAAAAATATTTTTCATCATCCTCGACCTTAAATGATGATATTATTGAATATCTTTGGCCCCAGTAGTGCAAAGATGAATGATTTCTGAAGAATATCTTTGGCTGTGTAGTGCAAAGATGAATGTGTTGAGATGAACATGGCCGATTGATTAATATCTTTGGCTTCAGTAGTGCAAAGATGAGCAGTGTTTAAATGAACATGACCAATGATGAATATCTTTGGCTCATAGTGCAAAGATGAATATTTGATTCCGATGCATATTGATTGATGTTACGGGGATAAAATATTGATGATGGACATCGTTAAATTCATAGATTATAGTAGATTTCATTCTCTACGTAACTCTTCTATGAATTATTATTTCATTGCGAATATTGATCCGAAACTTGTTGTCTATTGTATTCTATCGATTTTTTCCTGTTGAAGACTAACGATAATTTGTTGTATATTATCTTAGTCATAATATTCTTTATCGGGCTAGTTGAGCTCACCCTTTTCCTTGTTGTTCCATTTTTCTTCTCGGGAGGCGAGAATGTAATGAGAGTACTTAGTCGGGTATGGAATGAAGGTTTTAGAAAGGATTGTTTAGTAGTCCTCACCATTTTTGTAAAATAATGTATCAATAAATGTGATGAGAATTTATTTGAGTATAGATATTGTCTAGAAGATAATATTTGTATTCAAACTCACTGTTTTACTGTTGTAATAATAAAGTTGTAGTTGTTTCTGTACCATGTATTTGGCGACTCAGAATGGGTGTTGTGTATACCTATTTTGGGGGCGTCACATCTTTGATATATGAATATATTTTGCTCGTAGTGCAAAGATGACTTGTTGATGAATATCTTAGCCTGTAGTGCAAAGATGAATTATTAATGAATATCTTTTGCTCGTAATGTAAAGATGACATGTTGTTGAATATCTTTAGCCTGTAGTGCAAAGATGAATTATTGATGAATATCTTTGGCTCGTAATCTGAAAGATGACTGTTGTTGAATATCTTTGCTTTGTGTAGTAAAAGATGAATCTGTTGATGAATATCTTTGGCCCGTGGTGCAAAGATGAATTTATTAGTATGATTATGAGCAGAACCGTGATTTGGTATAACCATGATATTTGATGTTTCGTAAAGACAATGATGAAAATTATCTTCGTCCGGATGAGAAGAGGAATTTAGAATCACAATTATGATTATGAGTTATTCATATGATTGTGAAAAGGAACTGCTGATTGATGTTACAGATAAAATATTGTTGGTGGACTTTTAACGTGGAGAAGACAATAGACTTTATAGTCTATTTGACTCTTTTAATGGATTGCTTCGTTCATTTTAACTATGGTTGAAAAGTTTTATCATCTACCATATGTTCTAAATCTACGATTTATTATTGATGAAGACTATTGATAATTTATGTATCTTTAGTTATAATATTCTTTCTTGAAATTTAGTTGTGCTTTCACCCTTTTGTTTCACAATTCCTTTTCGTGTAATAAAAGTGTAGTGGGTTTGGGTTGGCCAGGGGATAACAAGGAATAAAGCGGTGGTCTATAGTTGTTGAGGTTCTCCCAAAGAGTATGGAAATAATTTTATTGAGGACTTTAGTGTGTTGTATTTTTATACATCATTTAATAGTTATTTTGGTGAATTAAATAGGGTGAAAGCGAACCCAACTTTGGAAGGGTGTTTTGTCACTATCATACAAAATGTCTAATGACATACAAACTCGTGTTATCATAAGACATGGTTGTCAGGTTTCATCCACTTCTTTGAGTATATTTACAAGCACTACCTATATAATCTTGGTGTTTGTTTGGAGTATAATACCCAATTAGAGACAAATGGAGATAATGATATGTCAAGAGAAGACTCACCATTGGGAAGAATATGATAAGAATCTTCTCGCTTTTTTCTTTGGGGTCTATTGGGTCGACCAAGGATAATTACGTGGCCATATGATATCTACCATAACCTAAAAGCATGGCCTCTAATGTACGAAGGTTTCTTGAGCACTTCCCAAAGATTCTAATTTCTAAAACAGTTTTTGACTATACCTTTATGTAAGGTGTCATTGCGACGTCTTCTGATTGGTATATATTTGTATCCAAACTCACAAAGATATGTGTTGTGTATATTTTACGACAATTGTTGTAATAAAGTTGTAGTTGTTTTTCGTACCATATATTTGGCGACTCGAAATGGGTTGGATGGAATGAACCTATTTTGGGGCGTTACATTTGGTATCGAGCTTAGGGATATGATCTCTGGCGGAGATCGGGATTAGAACTAGGAGGAGAGATGAGTAAATCCTTCGCTAGTGTGTCCTATCTAAGCTTATTTGTTGGTCACCATAATATCGGGATATTATGTGATATATTAATTTGTTAAATTAACCCTTGTTTTGAAGTCAGTATTCTAGAATGATATCCAAATACGGAGATGAAAGCGATGGAGAAATCATGATGACAGGGGAGATAGAATCAAATGAAAGCAAGGTATTCTCAACTCTTTGAAATACAGTGTGCGTAAATTTTGGGGACGAAATTTCATAAGGAGGGAGATTGTAAGGCCCCAAATTTTATGAAATAAAAGTATTCAATTTTTCTTATAATTACTATTCAAGAAATGGTTAAATTGATAAAAGTTAAAGTTAAGGGTGATATATATAATTTTTTCAAAATAAGCAAGTAGTTATAAAATACTCATTATTGTTTGGGAATATTACGTATTTACCAAGCAGACCATTTGTGGGCCCCATAATGTAATAACCGCTCGGATGAAGAAAACGATAAAAGGGAGTTTTTATAAATAACAACAGTAATTATTCTAAATTAACATTTGTTGGAATACCCTTGGGTAAAGTAAAGTAATACGCGTTGTTGCGGTACGTTATAGAACACGGTGATTGCAAGATTTTTTGAATTATTGATTCTTACGTAAAAAACACTACTCAATAATTGTTACGATAATTCTTGCTCAATATTATATTTTATTGATTCAATAATTGTTGCGTTGATATTTTATATTCTTTTGTTTCAAGAATTGTCATTACACAATTTTTCCATTATCGAGACAATAATTCATATTATCTGAATAATATTATTGGATAACATTATTGGCAATGTCTAGAAAGTTCTGCATCAAGGAGAGGTTTGGTCACCTAATCAATTGCAGCCAGTAAGGAGAGATCCTTATTGAAAGCCCTCTTCCAGGAACTACACGGTTGTCGAATATTGTGATTATGTAATATTATTTGTGAATAATTAATTATTAATTTTTATGATGAGGAAAATATTTATTTTATGTGGACATAGATGGAGAAAATTTTTAATGTGACAATTGTTGAAAATTAATATTTTGTCTTTTTCTGATAAAATAATTTATTTAAATATATTATTTTAATAATTTATTAACGGTGATATTTTTATAATGAATGTGGGATATATGAGTATATGAGGAGGAAGAGTATTTTTGTGGTAATAAAAGTTTAACACATATTTTGTGTGTTGGTGGACACAATTATTGACCGAAATTTGATTATAGCCTGTAAAATCACCCGTTTGTGGATTCTGGTCAATTTTTGTTTGGAATTTGGAAATACTTTCTTCTGTAAAGTTGTAGAGAATTGAATTTCCTATAAAAACACGCAAGATTCGAATTTTCTGATAAAAAGGCTATTTATTATGAATTATTGAAGTTCTGAAGTTCCGAAATAATTGATTTTTGAAAGTTTTAATTATTTTTATTTACAAAAACGTGTTTTTCATTTTGTTTTCCTCATTTAACATGTTATAGGGGCTGAGTTCAGATGGTAAAACATGCGTATGCATGAAGTTTTGGAAAAAATATAATAATATTTAATAAATTTTCTACTTTGGTGTTCTAAGCATTTTCCATAAATAGGGTGCTTGGGTTAGAATTGAAAATCACACCGAAACCCAAGTTTTCTCTCTATATTATTGAGCGTATTCTTGTGAGTATTTTGAGTATACTTTGAGTGTTGCTATATCTGGTGCAAGTTCGTTCATTATTCTAATTAAATCTTTACTTTCTTTTGAGGTAAAGGGATAGTAAGGATTTTAAGGGTTATTATGTTTTTTAGTTTCGAAAGTTTTCTGAACCTTCAAAAATTCTAGAAAAATTTGAAATGATATTTTGATGAGTTTTGTAGATTGTGTCCAAAAATGGCGATTTTTGGATGTATAGATTAGGAGTTATGGATTTTATGAGAAAATACTATTTTAAAAGTAACCGCTTATAACTCCTTGTGGTTAACTCCAAAATTGATAAAACTTTTATTGGGAGTACATCTATATAATATCAGTATACCGTATTAATTTCAGAATTTTTGGACAAAAGTACAATTTATGATAAATGTTTAAATATTCGGTGGTTTTGGCCAGTGTGAAAAATAGTAAATGAATTTTAAAAATTCTGAAAAATATATATTCAATATGGGACTATATTCTTCTAAATTCCAGAAAATAAATATTTTAGAACTGATTTGATATTTTTCATGAAAATGTTCTAGTTATGAGTAAATGAATTAAATATGTTATGTGAAGTAAGAAAATTGAAAAATATGATATATTGGCTTGAGAATCATATATGAGGTATATGAAGATTTTATGAGGGTTTTGGTTAATGATGATGAAATCTTATGAGTTTGGCATTTTTAGATGATTAAATACATTAATTATTAAAGTGTAAATAATTGGATTAAATTATTTATAAGTTTAAGAAATGATTAAAATATTATTATAATATTAATAACATTAGATTATGAGATTTCTAAGTGATTTATAACATTTGGATTAAGGTGTTATAAATATGGATATGAATTTTATAATGAAACTTTATCTTTTCGTTATCGAGAGTTATTATGCACGATACTCACAGTCTTTATGTATTTAATACGAAGTACTATTCACGACAAATTGGTTTCTTCTCCACCAAATTATCGTTGATTTATGAATCTTACTTTTGAAATTAAAATCATGTTTTGATTATATTGTTTTTATATAACATTCTTATAACCCTAATGATGATATTTCTCTTTGACTTGAGTGTAAAGATGGGTAGATTATTGGTATGATCGTGACTATAGGTTCTCTTTTGCGCCGATGGTGCAAAAGTTGAATTGTTGACTGGTATGATCATGACCATTGAATTTACAATTGAATATTTTTAGCTTAAGTGCAAAGGTGAATTGATCAACATGGTTATAATTATTGTTATATAACTTCTGAAATGATTATGTATTTCTTTGATATATGAATATATTTTGCTCAGAAGTGCAAAGATGACTTGTTGATGAATATCTTAGCACATAGTGCAAAGATGAATTATTAATGAATATCTTTTGCTCGTAATGTAAAGATGACGACTGTTGTTGAATATCTTTAGCTTTGTAGTGCAGATGAATTATTGATGAATATCTTTGGCTCGTAATGCAAAGATGACTGTTGTTGAATATCTTTAGCTTTGTAGTGTAAAGATGAATCTGTTGATGAATATCTTTGGCCCGTAGTGCAAAGATGAATTTATTAGTATGATTATGAACATGAATCGTGATTTGGTATAACCATGATATTTGATGTTTCGAGTAAAGACAATTGATGAAAATTATCTTCGTCACGGATGAGAGAGAGAATTTAGAATCACAATTATGATTATGAAGTTATTCATATGATTGTGGAAAGGCTGTTGATTGATGTTACGAGGATAAAATATTGTTGGTGGACTTTTAACGTGAGAAGACAATAGACTTTATAGTATTTGACTCTTTTAATGGATTGCTCGTTCAGCTGCAACTATGGTTGAAAAGTTTTATCATCTACCATATGTTCTAAATCTCTGATTTATTATTGATGAAGACTATTGATAATTTATGTATCTTTAGTTATAATATTCTTTCTTGAAATAGTTGTCTTTCACCTTTTTGTTTCACAATTCCTTTCGTGTAATAAAAGTGTAGGCGGGGTTGAGCGGGGATAACAAGGGAATAGAATCGGTGGTCTATATAGTTGTTGAGGTTCTCCCTAAAGAGTATGGAAATAATTTTATTGAGGACTTTAGTGTGTTGTATTTTATATGTAAGACCCTCACTTTTTATAAATAAAGATGAATTTTTCTATAAATATTATTTTTGAATATTATGGAATAAATTTGATATAATGTTATAGTTGTGGGTAATATTTATAAATTTTACAAAGTATGCAAGTTGTTATAAAATATTCGTTTGGTTGGGAATATTCTTTTTAGGGAATATTTGTCAGATAACTACTCAATCATTGGTGGACCCCACAATGCAAAATTATTGTATTTGGATTGAGAAAACGACAAAAATATTTTATAAAAATAACTACGGAGGTGTTACCGTTAAAAGCATTGAACTACCCGGGTGGTAAGAAAAAGAATGTCGGCATGTTTAAGAAGCTTACGGTATTGATTATTGATGCTTACGTGAGAAGTCACTCGGTATACTCTTCAATTATTACTACAAAGAATTCTTTGATCATATCTCTTATATTATTAATTTAATTATTGTCACAATTATCATCTCAGTATAATATGTTATAGTATTAAATCAATAATTGAGACGACAAGTTATAAATGACTAATAATTGTTGAAAGATTAAATATGTGTTGATGAAAAAAAAAAATGATTTGTGGTAAGTTTGATTATTTTATGGGGGGCTCATATGTCATCATCTAAGAGTCTCTTCATCAATTGTATTTACCTTCGTCGATAGTAATTACCTTCAATCGATAGTAATTACCCTTGTGAATAGTATTTACCTTCAAATCGATAAGTAATTACCTTCGTCGATAAGTAATTACCCTTGTGAATAGTATTTACCTTCGTCGATAGTATTTACCTTCGTTAATAGTAATTACCTTTACCAGACGTCGAAACCACTTGTCGTTTCACATTACTGAAAGTCGAACCACTTTTCTTTTCACATCATTAGTCGTCGAGCCACTTGCCTTTTCACACGGCGGTCTTCAGTAGAAATCTTCTATAAATAGAGGCTTAGGGCTTCATTATTTTCACGAATTCATTGAGCTATAGAGAAAAGTATAGAGAGAATAAGAGAGAAAGAAGAAGAGTATTTTGTTCTTCTGCTAGCTGCGATATTCAATCTCCTACCAAATGTAAGGGTGTTATTCTTTCTTATTCATGAAGAGAACTCATTGTTATTCCATTGCTTATTATTACATTGGAATAACTTTTGTATCTGTGATTTACCTATATTTGGTGACATTCTTCTATTATTACATTGGAACATCCTGTTTGTGTGTTTTACACGGACACGGTTCCGTCTTTATTATTATTACATTTGGAACATCACATGCATGTGTTTTACAGGGACTGGTTAAAATCTTTATTATTAATACATTGGAACATCACATGCATGTGTTTTACAGGACACTGGTTAAAATCTTTATTATTAATACATTGGAACATCACATACATGTGTTTTACACGGACTGGTTAAAAGTCTTTATTATTATTACATTGGAACATCACATGCATGTGTTTCTGTGGGACACAGTTCCATTCTTTATTATTACATTGGAACATCACATGCATGCATTTCTGGGGACTGGTTCCGTTATTTATTATTCTGTTGGAATAACACACACTTTTGTCGATCTATCGCGTGCGTGGTGATTTCTTTTGTTATTCTATTCTTTATTATACCTAGTTGGTTAAAACTTTGACTTATACTCCATGAAATTAGTGGAATATCCTTGATATTTGCGTTTCATCGATATCTTTTCATGAAAATATTCTTACGATCATTCTTGAATTTTACTCTAAAAAGCGATTATCGTGTTGATAATTTGGACATTAATAATTCTGGATAAAATAATTCTTGAACTTGTTTTATTGAATTCTTATATCATTGTCATCATCCTCGTGTTTATATTATGTTGAAAGTCATACATGGCACTGTAGTGCATAGATGGACTTGGTATGATTAAGGCTAGAGACTATTAGATTGTAATCATGGCCAGTAATGTTACAAATGATGTGATAAAAATCCTCGATGGTAGTAGTGCATTGGTGGGCCGATTGTTGGCATGATCATGACCATTAATGAATACACAAATATTCTTGGCGTAGTCGTGAATAATTGTGGTGCGTGATCTTAAAGAATATCCTTGGCCGTAGTAGTGCGGGGGTGATTCGATGATGTGGAATATTTATTAAAAATTTGAGTCTCGGCTATAACGATGATGAAAAACCTTTTAAAATCTAAAAGATAGTAGACTTTATTTTCTCTTGACTCTTTTAATGGATTGCTTATTCATTGCCCGATTAAGCGGTTTTATCTATTGTATTTTATCGGTTTAACATTGTTGAAGACTATTGATAATTTATTACGCATTATCTTAGTCGTAATATTTCTTCTTTGGGCTAGTTGAGCTCACCACTTTCTTTCCTTTATTCTCTTGAAATGAATGAGAATATAGGTATTTGGGATGAGTCGGGAAGCAGGTGATGGTCTGAAGATAGCATTAGTAGTCCTCACTATTACGTGAAATAGTGTGATAATAATTATAATAAGGACTTTTTTTGAGTTTGTATAATATCTAGTGTGGCGCCCCCCCAAATTAGGTATACATCACCCGTCTTGGGTCACTTACTTACATATTCTGAATTTAAATACAACAATAACATAACTCTCTTGTACAATCGACATAAAGCTGTGAGTTTAAATACAAATATAAATCTAATCTACTAGATATTATCTGAAACTTCGAACAAAAAGTCCTCATTACAATTATTATCACCTTATTTTCTGCGAATAGTGGACTGACTGATAATATCTTCTGACCAAGTTTCTGAAGACTTCATTTAAATCATTTAGGTTCATCACCACCACTAAAGGATGAAATTTGATGACTCATTATTCTGAAGTCAAAAATGAAATGATAATTAAATGCGTGATGCATCAAATACGATGAAGACAGAATTACTGATGCGAATCTGCAATCGTAAAACTCTCAGAATGACAAAAAAAATGGAACGGGATGATCGATTGCTATGAGGGATGAAACAAGTTCAGACGAGTAATATTCGATCGATAATGAGAATGATCCGTGAAAAGATGTACCACCAAAGTATAGGGGTAAAATGGCGTAAATACGGTGTGAGTTATTCAAGCGGAATAATAATAATGCAATGGAATAACATAAAGTTTCCCAATCCTATAGGTATAGGTATCTTGTATCGAGGTTATGTATAGGGTATGCCACTTTTACGGGTTATTCCAGCGGAATAATAGTGAATGGAATAACGAAGTTCTCTTGAAAAAGAATAACACCCTTACAGTAAAAAAGCTGAATATAGAAGTAGTGAAGTAGCGAATACTCTTCTTCTTTCTATAACTTTCTCTATAAGCTTCTCTCTATAATTTCTCTCTAGAGTTTGAATGAATTAAAGTAAGAAAATAATGAAGGAATGAGCTTATTTATTTATAGGAAAATGGAATGCATAGTAACTAATCCATGAGCGGTCCGTGATTGATTTACTTTTAATCGGCGATCCGTATTTAAAGCAAAATCTTTTAAATAAAATATAATATATTCTATTTATATAAAAATATTTTCTTATGCAAACACTTATGCAACACTATGCATAATAAAATATAATATATTTTATTTATAAAATAACTTTAATAAAGTATTACATTTTATATAAAAGATGTTTACATTTTATTACGTTAATAATACTGAATAAAACAAAAAAGTCATTATCGCTATAATAATTCATGATAATGGAATGGAATCGGGTGACTTCTCCATAAGCATCGATAATCGTCTGGTATTTCTTATCTGACCACATGTATTCTTGTACTTTTCTACTCTAGAGTAGTTCAATGATGTCAGCGGTAAAACTTCAGCCAGTTATTTGATAAAAATATTTTTTGTGGTTTTCTCCGATCAAAATGATAATTACATTAATGGGGTCCACCGATGATTGAGTAGTTATGCGAATATTCCTAACTAAACCAAGATATTTCCAGGCCGATCGAATATAATATAACCAACTTACATACTTTTGCAAAATTTATAAATATTACCCACAACTATAACATTATATCAAATTATTCCATAATATTCAAAATAATATTTATAGAAAATTCATCTTTATTTATAAAAATTTGAGGTCTTACATCTAGTAGGCGATATTTGTATTTAAACTACATAGTTTATGTAGTATTGTACCAGCAGTTATGTTAATAAGTTGTATTTAAATTACATACCATGTAAGTGGCGACCCAAGATGGGTGATGTATACCTAATTTTGGGGCGTCATGGGTTGATATCGAGCTTAGGGATATGATCCACGGCTAAGATGTGAGAATAGTACTAGGAGGAGAGGCAGGAATACCTTACAGCTAGTATGACTACTAAGTTTATGTCTTTTATTTTATTGGTTGGTGAAAATATAGGGATAATTTGTTACGTGTCGATTAACCTTTTGTTTTGTGGCGATGTCGAAAATGACATCGAGAATGTTGAGAATAGCAATGGAGGCCTTGACGATCGTTGATTCACCACATATCGATAATCGAGGATAATGTGCATCGAGGGCGGCCAATCCTCATCATGACAAACAACCTTGACGAATGATGAATGATCAAATGTTGGAGGCTTTATCGAATTTATGCAGCAATGATGAGTGACTCTGTCCAAAACGTAGGTGGAAACCACGGAAAACACTCGGTGGTCACCGCTTAAACAATTCAATTTGGGACCACTGGGAGTTTAAGGTGAGCGAAAACCACTTACGGCGGAGCATGGATAAAGCAGATTACAAGATATTTGATGTCTTGGGATGCTCAGAGAGAGCAAAAGGTTCCTTACTGTAGCCTTTATGTTCTGCGGAGAAGGCGATTCTTGGTGGGAATCGGTAAAAGCGTACTCGACTTCTTTGTCTTGAAGATATCTTGGGAGAAGTTCGGGAGGCTTTTCAGCGACAAATACTTTCACGAAAGTATTCATACATGAAGGAGGTGGAGTTTATCAAGTTGGAACAAAACAATATGGCGTGTAATACATGATCGAGGCAAAATTTGCGGAGTTATCACGGTTCGTCCCACTTGGTGGATAATGAAGAGAGAATGGCGCGAATGTTTTAAGAGGTTTGAAGCGGGAATCGTCGACATCTTATTTCTCATAAAAGCATGTTTGTATTCAGGATGTTGTAAATAGGGCTCGATTAGTGGAACACGATAATGAGTCAACCTAACTAAAAGAGAGCGGTAAGCAAAATTATAATACCGGTGAGTAGTCATCTCAGCCCGGTGTGACAAGCGTGGAGGAATCAACATGCGAGATATGGTAACCACTTGGTGGTGTCGGGGCCAAAACAATAGAATGGACATTTCAAGAAAGGAGATTCAATGATGATGGAAAGGCGTCGGCCTGACACCCATTGTTAAGGAAGGAGAAAGACCACTATCGTATGCTTCAAATGCGGAGGAGAGGGACACATCGATCAAAGCTGCGTCATGCCATCCAAGCATGTTATAATTGTGGAAGAGAAGGTCAACAGCTCCATTTTGTCGTTCTGAAGACAAATTCACTAGGATGGAGGCACCAAAGGCCATCCCGAAAAATTCAAAGCCATTAGTCTGAGGAGAGGCGTTTGTTGTGACCTCCCAAGAGCGAGGAATCCGAATGAGGTCATCACGGTGGCTTATCATAAACTTCAATGAAGTCTATACTTTATTTGATCTGGGATTCTACCCATTCTTTTATTTCTCCTACTTGCGCTCATCGATTAAATTTGACTCGGAGAAATTAGACTTTGACTTATCTGTGGAAACTCGTTGGGAGAAACCTTCATTACATCCACTTTGTTTATAAGTCTTGTTTGGTTCAATCGGTACCCTCGCATTACACCAATCGATCTTATTTCATTAAAAATACTTGCATTTGGCGTGATTCTGAGGGATTGATTGGTTAACAACTTATCATGAAAAAAATTGATTGTTTTAAATGGGTTGTTAGCTTTCATATTCCTAATCAACCTATTATCTTGAATTGAAACGACCAAACCATTAAAATCAATCACGGTCATCTCAAGCCATAAAATTTATTAGTTTATTGAAAAAGCGATGTCAAGCTTTCTTAGCTTCGTATCACGATTTAAACAAAAATCGTCGGTTTTTGAATGATATTTCTATTGTTAATAAATTTCTGGCGTATTCCCAGAAGAACTTCGCAGCTACCCCGGGCGTGAAATTGAATTTTGTATCGACCTTGAACCCGATACAAAACCTATTTCAAAATAAAAGCCCCATGTCGAATGGCTCTATTGAACTTCGGGAGTTAAAGACCCAACTGCGGGGAATTGTTAGACATTGGCTTTATTAGTCTAGTACTTCTCCTTGGGGTGCTCTGTTACTATTCGTGAAGAAGAAAGATGGGAGTATCGACTTTGTATTGATTATCGGGAGTTGAATCATGTCACCATCAAAATAAATATCCATTGCCACGCATTGATGACTGTTTGACCCGATTCTGAGGAGCAAATTCTTTTCAAAGATTGATCTTAGTTAGGATATCACCAATTGAAGATTAGAACCGTGACATTCCAAAGGCGGCTTCGGAACTTCGAGTGCGGGCATTATGAATTCCTAGTCATTGTCCTTTGGATTGACTAATGCTCCTCTTTGCCTTCATGGATATGATGAGCCAAGTATTCAAGGAATATTTAGATCACTTTGTGGTGCGTCTTTATTGATGACATCCTTATTTATTCCAAAAGCCGTGAAGATCATGAAAGCAACACTTGAGGCGACACTCCAAAACTTGCGAATATAAGCTTTATGCCAGTTGAAGAAATGTGAGTTACGGCTTGAAGAAGTAGCATTCCTTGGGCACGTGGTATCAAGTCATGGAATATCTGTTGACCCAGACAAAGATTGAAGCTATTTAAAATTTGGGAACAACCTTCGTCGATGATGAAATCGTAGCTTTCTCGGTTTATTTGGTTATTATCGGAGATTAAGTGGAAGGATTTTCTCGTCATCGCTCTCCATTGACTCGGTGACTCGGAAAGATACAAAGTTCGGTTGGAGCGAAGAATGTGAGAAGAGTTTTCAAGAACTTCGAGAGGAGACTTATTTGACACTGTTACGACAATACCATCGGCTCGGAGGATTTGTCATCTCATGATGATCTTGACAAAGGGTTGGGATGTGTTCTTATGCAACATGGAAAAGTTATAGCCTATGCCTCATGACACACTCAAAAGAATATGAGAGGAATTATCCTACTCATGATGATATAGAGTTAGCGGTTTGTTGTCTTCTGCTTAAAATTTGGAGGCATTACTTGTATGGGGAGAAAGTGGAGATCTTTCACGGATCGTAAAAGCCTCAAATATTTCTTCACTCAAAAGGAACTCGACATGCGACAACGACGTTGGCTTGGTATTGTTGAAGATTATGATCATACCATCGAATACCATCACGGAAGCGAGCGTGGTAGGTGGCGCATTGAGTAGAAAATCATATGCAAAATCTGAGTGCGATATTGTCAACGCATGAAGGCCCATTTTGTGTGACTTGCAAAGGATGGAGATAGAGTTAAAGACTCAGGGGACGCGTGTGATGATAAGCGAGTATCTGAGTAGAACCAAACTTTAATCGATAAAGTTAAAATTTGCTTTCGATTTATAGACACGGAGGTGATCGTTATGAGGAAGAAAGTCAAAAGGTCTTATCTTAGAAGCAAGAATCGATGAAGAAGGAATACTTGAGTCGACTCCGGACTTTGTGTTCTAACGACCACGATTTAAGTATAATATCATGATGGGCGCCTGACACACCATTTGCAATCCATCACGGGAGTACAAAATGTATCGTGATATTAGTCATACATTTTGGTGGAAGCAATATGAAGAAGAGAGAGAGATAAGCATTGTTTATCTCGAGGTGTCTAACTTGTCAGCGAGTTAAGCGGACATCAAGTACCAAAAGGTCCATTGCAACCACTTGAAATTCCGAATGGAAGTGGGAGCACATTACCATGGATTTAGTTCTGGGGTCTTCCTAAGGTTTCTCAAAGGCGTTGATCACGATTTGGGTCGTTGTTGATAGATTGACCAAGTCTGCTCATTTCTTCTGCGTCTGAGAAACTTATACACTTGAACGTCTTGCTTTCGTATGTACATAAGCGAGATTGTAAAACTGCATGGTATCTTGGTATCCATAGTTTACGATCGAGACCCAAGATTCAAGCTTCCACGATTTTGGGTTAGTTTGCAAAAAGCTATGAGCACAGACTTACGATTTAGCTTCGGCATATCATCCTCGAGACGGACAGACGGTCGGAGGGACTATTCAAACTCTTGAAGATCTATTAAGACTACGTGTCCTTGATTTCAAGGGAGTTGGGACAAGTTCTTACCATTGGTGGAGTTTTCCTATAACAATGATTATCAAGCAAAGTATTGGCATGGCTCCATTCGAGCGTTGTATGGAAGAAAGTGTCGTTCTCGATATCTTTGGGATGAGGTGGGTGAAGCAACGTTGTTGGAATGGGAGTTGAGTGCGTATGACTACGGAAAAGATTGAAACGATCAAACAACGTATAAAAACCTCACAAAAATCGACAAAAGAGTTATCTTTGATCTTCGTGAAGGGCGTGGAATTTGATATAGGAGATCATGTGTTGTTAAAAGTTGCTCCATGGAAAGGAGTTACAAGATTTGGAAAGAGAGGAAAACTTAATCCTCGATTCATCGGTCCATTTTTAATCCTCGATCGGTAGGGCTATGGCTATGGACTTCGCTTTCTGTGAAATATGTCTCGTGTTCATAACGTTTTTTCACATATCTATGTTACGTAAATATGTGAAAAGACCGAACCATATTATTGAGTTAGAAGCCGGACAAAATAGCGGAAGATTTGGCGTATGAAGAGGTTCTGTTCAAATTTTGGATGAGAAGGAACATATTCTACGCTCGAGTTTATACCTCTCAAATCGAAGTTTTGTGGAGGAACCACGATGTTGAGGAAATGACTTGGGAGTTAGAATCAAAAATGAAATCAAGGTATCCTTACCTCTTGACATACCGAGTCGTACCCTAATTTAGAAGAAATTTCATAAGAAGGGAGGTTGTAAGACCCGACTTTTATAAATAAAGATGAATTTTTCTATAAATATTATTTTGAATATTATGGAATAAATTTGATATAATGTTATAGTTGTGGGTAATATTTATAAATTTTGCAAAGTATGCAAGTTGTTATAAAATATTCGTTTGGTGGGGAATATTCTTTTTTAGGGAATATTAAATGCAGCAACTACTCAATCATTGGTGGACCCACAATGACGAATTATTATCGGATTGAAAACGACAAAAATATTTTATAAAAATAACTTATGGAGGTGTTCTGAATTAAAAGCTGTTGAACTACCCGGTGGTAAAAATGCGATGTCTGGCGTGGTTTGCGTAGTAGCACACAGTATTGATTATTGATGCTTCGTGAAGTCAACTCACTCAATTATACTTTCGATTATTACTACAGATAATTCTTTGCATCATATCTCTTATATTATTGATTCAATTATTGTCACAGTATCATACATATAATATGTTATAGTATTAAATCAATAATTGAGGCGACAAGTTATAAATGACTAATAATTGTTGAAAGATTAAATATGTGTTGATGAAAAAAAAAAATGATTTGTGGTAAGTTTGATTATTTTATGGGGGCTCGTATGTCATCATCTAAGAGTCTCTTTCATCAATAGTATTTACCTTCGTCGATAAGTAATTACCTTAAATCGATAGTAATTACCCTTGTGAATAGTATTTACCTTAAATCGATAATAATTACCTTCGTCGATAGTAATTACCCTTGTGAATAGTATTTACCTTAATCGTGATAGTATTTACCTTCGTTAATAATAATTACCTTTACCGGACGTCGAACCAACTTGTCGTTTCACATTCTGAGCGTCGAACCACTTTTATTTTCACATCATTAGTCGTCGAAACCCTTGCCTTTTCACCTGGCGGTCTTAAGGTAGAAATCTTCTATAAATAGAGGCTGAGAACTTCATTATTTTCACGCGAATTCATTCAGTATAGAGAGAAAGTATAGAGAGAATAAAGAGAAAGAAGAAGAGTATTTTATTACTTACCTTATCTTTGCTTATTCAATCTCTATACCAAATGTAAAGAATGTTATTCTTTTCTTATTCATGAAGAAAGCTGTTGTTATTCCATTGCTTATTATTACATTGGAATAACTTTTGTATCTGTGATTTACCTATATTTGGTGACATTCTTATTATTACATTTGGAACATCACATTTGTGTGTTTTACTGGGACTGGTTAAAATCTTTATTATTATTCGCTGTTGGAACATCCTGTTTGTGTGTTTTACAGGACTGGTTAAAATCTTTTATTATTATTACATTGGAACATCACATCGTGTGTTTTACAGGACTGGTTCCTTCTTTATTATTATTACATTGGAACATCACATGCATGTGTTTCTGTGGGACTGGTTCCATTCTTTATTATTACTGTTGGAACATCCATGCATGCGTTTCTGGCGGGACTGGTTCAGATTATTTATTATTCCGGCTGCGATTAAACTGGTTGTCTATTGTATTTTATCGGTTTAACATTGTTGAAGACTATTGATAATTTATTCTGCATTATCTTAGTCGTAATATTTCTTCTTGGGCTAGTTGAGCTCACCTTTCTTTCAACATTATTCTCTTGAAATGAGAATATAGGCTGAGACGAGTCGGGAAGCAGTGATGGTCTGAAGATAGCATTAGTAGTCCTCAACTATTACGTGAAATAGTGTGATAATAATTGTAATAAGGACTTTTTTTTTCGAGTTTGTATAATATCTAGTAGAAGCGATATTTGTATTTAAACTCACGATTTATAATCGTATTATACCTGAGCAGTTATGTTAATAAGTTGTATTTAAATTATGTACCATGTAAGTGGCGACCCAAGATGGGTGATGTATACCTAATTTTGGGGGCGTCACATTATACATCATTTAATAGTTATTTTTGGTGAATTAAATAGGGTGAGGCGAACCCAACTTTGGAAGGGTGTTTTGTCACTATCATACAAAATGTCTAATGACATACAAAACTCGTGTTATCATAAGACATGGTTGTGCTTTCATCCACTTCTTTGAGTATATTTACAAGCACTACCTATATAATCTTGGTGTTTGTTTGGAGTATAATACCCAATTAGAGGCGATGGAGATAATGATATGTCGAAAAGACTCACCATTGGGAAGAATATGATAGTAATCTTCTCGTTTTCTTTGGGGTCTATTAGATTGACCATAGATAATTACGTGCCATATGATATCTACCATAACCTAAAAGCATGGCCTCTCAATATGCGAAGGTTTCCTTGAGCACTTCCCAAAGATTCTAATTTCTAAAAGCAGTTTTGACTATACCTTTATGTAAGGTGTCATTGTGACGTCTTCTGATTGGTATATATTTGTATCCAAACTCACACGACATATGTGTTGTTGTATTTTGCACGACAATTGTTGTAATAAAGTTGTAGTTGTTTTTCGTACCATATATTTGGCGACTCGAGAATGGGTTGGATGGAATGAACCTATTTTGGGGGCGTTACATTTGGTATCGAGCTTAGGGATATGATCTCCGATGAGATCGGGATTAGAACTAGGAGGGAGAGATGAGTAAATCCTTCGCTAGTGTGTCTATCTAAGCTTATTTGTTGGTCGGTCATAATATCGAGATATTATGTGATATATTAATTTGTTAAATTAACCCTTGTTTTGAAGTCGTATTCTAGAATGATATCCGAAATACGGGAGATGAGCAATGGAGAAATCATGATGACGAGGAGATAGAATCGAAATGAAAGCGAAGGTATTCTCAACTCTTTGAAATACCGTAATGCGTAAATTTCGGGACGAAATTTCATAAGGAGGGAGATTGTAAGGCCCGAATTTTATGAAATAAAAGTATTCAATTTTTCTTATAATTACTATTCAAGAAAATGGTTAAATTGATAAAAGTTAAAGTTAAGGTGATATATATAATTTTTCAAAATAAGCAAGTAGTTATAAAATACTCATTATTGTTTTAATATTAAAATGCGTTACGGTACAGACATTTATTGGGCCCCATAATGTAATATAAGCGCGGATGAAAAAACGACAAAAGGGAGTTTTTATAAATAACAACGTAATTATTATCGTTAAACATCATTGGAATACCCTGGTGGGTAAAGTAAAATGTCTGGCGTTGTTGCGTTAGAACACTTTGATGCACAAAGATTTTTGAATTATTGATTCTTACGTAAGAAAGCACTACTCTAATAATTGTTACAAGAATTATTATTCAATATTATATTTTATTGATTCAATAATTGCTGCGTTGATATTTTATATTATTGTTGTTTCAAAATTGTCATTACGCATTTTCCATTATCGAGCAATAATTCATATTATCTGAATAATATTATTGATAACATTATTGGCAATGTCTAGAAAGTTCGCAGGAGAGGTTTGAGTCACCTAATCAAGCCAAGAAGAGAGATCCTTATTGAAAGCCCTCTTCCTGAACCTACTGCACAATTGTCGAATATTGTGATTATGTAATATTATTTGTGAATAATTAATTATTGATTTTATGATGAGGAAAATATTTATTTTATGTGACATAGATGGAAAATTTTTAATGTGACAATTGTTGAAAATTAATATTTTGTCTTTTTCGATAAAATAATTTATTTAAATATATTATTTTAATAATATATTAACAGTGATATTTTTATAATGAATGTGGGATATATGAGTATATGAGGAGGAAGAGTATTTTGTGGTAATAAATGTTTAACACATATTTTGTGTGTTGGTGGACACAATTATTGACCGAAATTTGACATACATTATCTAGATTTGATTATTTTTCCTATAAATAGGGTTAAAAATGGACAATTAAATCAATTTGATTTCTCGTCAATTTTGTTTGAATTTGGAAAAACTTTCTTCTGTAAAGTTGTAGAGAATTGAATTTCCTATAAAAACTCGCTGAGATTCGAATTTTTCGATAAAAGGGCTATTTATTATGAATTATTGAAGTTTTGAAGTTCAAATAATTGATTTTTGAAAGTTTTAATTATTTTTATTTACAAAAACGTGTTTTTCATTTTTGTTTTCCTCATTTAACATGTGATAGGGGCTGAGTTCAGATGGTAAAACATATGCGTATGAAGTTTTGAAAAAATATATAATATTTAATAAATTTTTTTTCGCTTTAAAGATTTTCTATAAATAGGGTGCTTAGGTTAAATTGAAAATCACACAATTTGTAAACGAAGTTTTCTCTCTCTATATTATCGGCGTATTCTTGTGAGTATTTTGAGTATACTTTTGAGTGTTGCTATACTAAGTCTGAGTTCGCTCAAATGTTATTCTAATTAAAGACTCTTTTTTGAGGTAAGGGATAGTAAGGGATTTTAAGGGTTATTATGTTTTTTGTTTCAAATTTTTCTGAACCTTCAAAAATTCTAGAAAAATTTGAAATGATATTTTGATGAGTTTTGTAGATTGTGTCCAAAATGGCTATTTTTGGATGTATAGATTAGGAGTTATGGATTTTATGAGAAAAAGACTATTTTAAAAGTAACCGCTTATAACTCCTTGTGGTTAACTCCAAAATTGATAAAATTTTTATTGGGAGTACATCTATATAATATCAGTATACCGTATTAATTTCAGAATTTTTGGACAAACGTACAATTTATGATAAATGTTTAAATATTCGGTGGTTTTGGCCATGTGAAAAATAGTAAATGAATTTTAAAAATTTCGAGAAAAAATATATTCAATATGGGACTATATTCTTCTAAATTCCAGAAAATAAATATTTTTGGAACTGATTTGGTATTTTCATGAAAATATTCTAGTTATGAGTAAATGAATTAAATATGTTATGTGAAGTAAGAAAATTGGAAAATATGATTTATTGGCTTGAGAATCATATATGAGGTATATGAAGATTTTATGAGGGTTTTGGTTAATGATGATGAAATCTTATGAGTTTGGCATTTTAGATGATTAAATGCATTAATTATTAAAGTGTAAATAATTGGATTAAATTATTTATAAGTTTAAGAAATGATTAAAATATTATTATAATATTAATAACATTAGATTATGAGATTTCTAAGTAATTTATAACATTTGGATTAAGGTGTTATAAATATGGATATGAATTTTATTATGAAACTTTATCTTTTCGGTATCGAGATTACTTATCGCATGACGATACTACGATTACGTATGTATTAATACGGGAGTACTTATTCACGACAAATTGGTTTCTTCTCCCACCAAATTATCGTTGATTTATGAATCTTACTTTTAAAAATTAAAATCATGTTTTGATTATATTGTTTTTATATAACATTCTTATAACCCTAATGATGATATTTCTCTTTGACTTGAGTGTAAAGATGGGTAGATTATTGGTATGATCGCGACTATAGGTTCTCTTTGGCGAGAGTGCAAAAGTTGAATTGTTGTCCCGATATGATCATGACCATTGAATTTACAATTGAATATTTTTAGCTTAAGTGCAAAAGGTGAATTGATCAACGTGGTTATAATTATTGTTATATAACTTCCTAAATGATTATGTATTTCTTTGATATATGAATATATTTTGCTCGTAGTCTGAAGATGACTTGTTGATGAATATCTTAGCACGTAGTGCAAAGATGAATTATTAATGAATATCTTTTGCTAAATAATGCAAAGATGACTGTTGTTGAATATCTTTAAATTTCGTAGTGCAAAGATGAATTATTGATGAATATCTTTGGCTCAGAATCAAAAGATGACTGTTGTTGAATATCTTTAGCTTTGCATCTTAAAAAGATGAATCTGTTGATGAATATCTTTGGCCGTAGTGCAGAAGATGAATTTATTAGTATGATTATGAACGAGGAACTCGTGATTTGGTATAACCATGATATTTGATGTTTCGTGTAAAGACAATTGATGAAAATTATCTTCATCCCGGATGAGAAGAGGAATTTAGAATCACAATTATGATTATGAAGTTATTCATATGATTGTGGAAAGGAACTGTTGATTGATGTTACAGGATAAAATATTGTTGGTGGACTTTTAACGTGGAGAAGACATAATAGACTTTATAGTCTATTTGACTCTTTTAATGGATCGCTCGTTCCGTTTGCAACTATGGTTGAAAAGTTTTATCATCTACCATATGTTCTAAATCTACGATTTATTATTGATGAAGACTATTGATAATTTATGTATCTTTAGTTATAATATTCTTTCTTGAGCTAGTTGTGCTCACCCTTTGTTTCACAATTCCTTTCGGGTAATAAAAGTGTAAATTTGGGTTGAAATGGGGATAACAAGGAATAGAAACGATGGTCTATAGTTGTTGAGGTTCTCCCAAAGAGTATGGAAATAATTTTATTGAGGACTTTAGTGTGTTGTATTTTATACATCATTTAATAGTTATTTTGGTGAATTAAATAGGGTGAAGCGAACCCAACTTTGGAAGGTGTTTTATCACTATCATACAAAATGTCTAATGACATACAAACTTCGTGTTATCATAAGACATGGTTGTGCTCATCCACTTCTTTGAGTATATTTACAAGCACTACCTATATAATCTTGGTTTTTGTTTGGAGTATAATACCCAATTAGAGACAATGGAGATAATTATATGTCGTAAGAAAGACTCACCATTGGGAAGAATATGATAAGAATCTTCTCATTTTTCTTTAGAGGGTCTATTGGTCAACCAAGGATAATTACGTAGCCGTATGATATCTACTATAACCTAAAAGCATGGCCTCCCATGTATCGAAGGTTTCCTTAAGCACTTCCCAAAGATTCTAATTTCTAAAACAATTTTGACTATACCTTTATGTAAGGTGTCATTGTGACGTCTTCTGATTGGTATATATTTGTATCCAAACTCACAAAGATATGTGTTGTTGTATTTTGCACGACAATTGTTGTAATAAAGTCAGTAGTTGTTTTTCGTACCATATATTTGGCGACTTCGAGAATGGGTTGGATGGAATGGACCTATTTTGGGGGCGTTACATCTGCCACACTTCTCACACCGCCACAACCACCACCTCTCCTTCAACACCACTTACCGGGAGTACGAGTTCAAATACAATAATAACCCCGCCTACCCAATCTCTCTTAGTTTTTGTGCGGATGTGCGTCCACCGTCCTCGACGGCAATGGAGGAGGAACAAGGTTGGCGAAGGCGGTCGATGACGAGTTTTGGAAGATTTCAAGGTCTTCTCTTCTTTGGTCGTGGTTGTTTTCCATGGAAGCCACACGGTTCCGACGGATCTCGATCCTGGTTCAGGAGCGAACCACAGTGATCTCGTCACGACATGGTGTAGTTTAAAGAGAGAAAGACATAAATGTAGAGAGAGAGAAGATGGATAGTGAGAGAGAGAAAGATGAAGGTTTGGTGATCTGTCACCGGCATGGTGATCTTCTTCGTTGCTGATTTGGCATTTTTCAAGTTCCATGAAAAACATTGATTAAAGTTTCCATCTGCGATTTTTTCATAGTACAGTTGCTGCGATTTTTTTATAGTACAGTTGGTAGCCAAACATTCATACGAGTGTAACCAATTCAGTGTTATTAGGTTTCTAATTTATTTTTAAAAAATCTTTTATTGTTTTTTTAATAGTGCAGTTGGTAGCTAACATTTTATACAAATGTAACCAATTCAGTTTCATTGGGTTACCAATTAATTAAAAAAAATCTATTATAGATTTTTTTTTATAATGCAGTTGGTAACCAAACTTTAATACAAAGGTAACTAATTTAGTTTTATTGGGTTACCAATTAATTATAAAAATCTATTATAGATTTTTTTTTCACGTATCTTGATTAGTATAAACCTTAATACAAAATGTAACCAACAAAAACTAAAATTGTTACCTTTAAAAGTTTTTGTTACCAAAAGCATCGAAATTTCTCTTGAATTTACCCACAAAAACTAAAATGGTTACTTTTGTATAAATATTTGGATACCAACTGCACTAAAATTTATTTTTTTCTCCTTTTAATTTTTGGACTAAATTAACCTTCGTCATAATGGCAGCTGTGGTCGTAGTCCATGGTGTTGAAGCGACGGCGAAGAAGAGGAGGAAGATGACCGCACTACTATAAAAATGTTGTGGTATTTTTTTTTACGTCTTTTTTAAAAACGTTGTAGATATATATGCAAAACTATTATCTTTTTAAAAAGACATTTTTTTAATTTTAAATAGATAACGTTTTTTTTTAAAAACGTTGTTTATGTGAAAAACACGGAGCTTAATTTAGGCGGAAGTGAAATAATTCTTTCTCTCTCTTCGTATTTCATCTCACTCTTCTCTCTTTCTTTACTCCTAAACAGTCACGAAAACTAGGGTTCAAATGGCCAAAATCTTCCTCGCAAATCTCAGAGCTCAATCATCCAAAAGGTTTTTTGCTTTCTGTGAGATTCTTTTTTGGTAACCCGTTCATGGATAGTCTCAGAAACCTCGTTTGTAGGAAGCATATTTTCAGGGAATCGAACAGCAAGAGCTTGCACGTATTGGTATTCAGGTTCATCTCTGGGCATTTTTTTAGGTCTCCCTCGTGTCTTCTTTGGTTGACGTGACTTTACCTCTTCTGTTTCATTGTTACTAGGATTTTGTTTTGGCTCTGCAGTAATTACTTGGCTGGAGCCTTTTTGCTTTCTAGCAGATCCCCTTTTGACAACTTGTTATTGGATAGTCCCAGAAACCTCATTTATAGGAATCAGACTGGACGATTGAACAGCAAGAGCTTGCATTTATTGGCCTTCAGGTACATCTCTGGTCTTCTGTTTAGGTCTCCCTCGTACTTTCTTCGGTTTAAGTATTGTGATTTCTTTACCCATTTCTAGGTAAGAACATTAGAGTTGATTTATAAAAGTGTCACAATTTTGAAGAATAAATGACCTATTTTTTATGGGTTCGTTTGTTTGAGTGTTGGATTCATATCAGGTACCTGAGAATTTTCTATTGTTGAGTACAGATGAGGACTCGTTGTTGAAAGCCACAGATTTCGGTCTCTCCGTCTTCTTCTATTGTTGAGTACAGCAGCATAGCTCAGGTTTGTTTCCATTGCAAAATAAGACCAACTGAATAACTACAATATTTTACTTCACCTCCCTTGGTGCTGTTTCTATTCAGTCCTAATTTTGTTCTGTAGGCTCCACTACTAGAGCATCAGGGAAACTTTCTTGCGTAAGGTATCAAGCTACTTAATGTGTTTTTGTGAATAGGTAGGGAATAAACTATTGTTAACAATCATATATTTGGTTGTACCGCATGCATAGAGCTACAAGGACAAATTTGGTACTGGATTTGAGTAAGTCTATTTCCTGCTGGACTAAATATATGTATATAATAAATTATGTGTGTTAGTGTTACATTTCTGTTTATCATTCAGGTGTAAATAATATCATTCCGAGTGTTTTTGTGTAACGCCTTTTTTTCATAATGCTGGAGATATATATTTAGTACCCAACTTGAAATTTATGATTTACAGGTCTTTTGAGTGCTGAAACTAAATTTGTCCCATTATGGGATGACCTCCTAGAGTTCCGTCACCCCAAATGGAATGATCCTCCTACGGTTTTGTCACCTACATAAAGGGGGAGGGCGCCTCCCCTTTTGGCCTTTGGCTCTCATTTTTGAAGTTCATTTGATGGTGCATTTTTAGAGATGCCAGAAATTCGACTACAGAGTATGACTGTCTGAGAATTCCTGGCAAAAAGCTCAGAGAGGCACTTTCAATTGGAATTTGATAAAGGGAATTGGCTGGGTGGCTAGATGAATTTGGTTATTCAGGTTTTACTTGAGGCAACAAGTATAGACTGATGCCTCAAATACTGGGATTGGGGTGGTTGTGTCAACCCAAGAAGGCAGACCATTGGCCTATTCATTTGGACCAAAAAAGTCGAGAGCTAGATGCCTCAAATACTGGGATTGAAGAATATTTGTTAAGACTTATTTATACTTGTTTTTTTACAGGTCTTTGTTGTGGCTGTGCTAGCAATCTTTCTACTTCTACTTGTGCATGTTCTAGTCTGTATTCTTTGTACTCTTTATATGGGGTAACTTTACAATTTTAGATTCTTAAAATTATTTATTTTGCACTCTCTTTTAGACATTGATTATGATCCTGCGACTCTTCTTCTACTAACCAGACTTTGTTTGCAGAAACCAAACTCATGGAATTTGCAGGCTGTGCAAGTCTGGTTTCAATCAGTAATTGCAACCAAGGATTTTATTTACTTCATTTACCAATTTAGACAATGCACTTGTCTATACTGCCTGACAACATATATTCCTCCTCTCTTGCACTCTTAAACAGATCTGATATTGATAAGGAAGGTATGTTCATGCTATTTGCGCCAATTTCATGAGCTCTTTCTGTTTCTCTCCCCTCCCCAATGGTGCAAACTCCTATATGGATAGTTGATTATTATCTTTGTTATTTTCATTTTTTGGCAAACTCCTATCTATTGCTGAGGAGACCTTGGCAGAGTTCCTTGTGTTGTTTACTTGCAGTGATAACTGTTAAGCAATCACGGTTAGTATACGCTATGCATTCATTGTTGGGTATAATTATTAGTGGTGCTGTGAAATGTTATTCATTTCAACATTCTTGTGATATCCCTGCTCTTTACTTAACATTCCTGTTGTTGAAATGTTATTTCTGATTATGACACTTGATCCCTAAGCAAGCTCAAGCTAGTTTAGAATTTTGGGTGAATTTTATTAAATATTGGTAGCATTGTGATGGACCTGCACTTGGGTTGAATGATTTATTACCAGTTTTAACTTGGGAAGAGGAACCAGATTCATCGAGTTATGTGGCAATGGTTGCGTGTATTCCATATGGTTGATTTGCTCCATACAGGCTTTTAGTTTCTTAATATGCAAGTGTAAAATGGAAAATTTGGTTAGCCTAATGGTCTGCTGCTTAATTTGGTGAACTTGATACATGAGCACTGATGAAGTACCCTTATTTTGGACAAGCCAAAACTTCAGGTGCAGCAAGTTGAGTTTACCACTTGTAGTGTCCTTAATTGATATTGTTGAATATCCTGTTACTATGTTAGTTAACCTCCAAAATAAAGGACACATATTAGCACAAGGAAAAATTTTTAGGTCCAGTAACTTTATTGCTTTTTTAATTTGCCTGATTTAGTAGAAAGTTCTGCTACTTGGTTTGTGTAGGTTAAGCCAACCTTAGCTTCTATCTAACGTAAAAAACCCTGAGTTCCATTTACGCTCACCTTAATACTTCTTAGCCCGAATTGTTACATCTTCCATTTGATTCTTTATGATCATGTCGTACAATTTTTGCCTTGAAAACTTGCAGATTATAATTAAAATGGCAGCTGCAAATGGAGCAAGACGCGTTTGGGTTGGTCAAAATGGATTGCTGTCCACTCCTGCTGTATCAGCTGTTATACGAGCAAGAGTTGGGGCTGACGTAAGTTTACCAGCCTCAATTGTCTAAATTTAGTTGTGTTCTGAGTTTAATAAAATTTATTAAAATTTAGGTTGTTTATTTTGTAAGGTCAACAAATAGTTATTTTATCATGAAAAAATTACTGGTTGGACTAACTCTGTTTGATAAATTTTGACATGCTTCTGCACCCTAGGAGTGTCTGCAATTGAAATGGCAGAGGTATATCTACAGTTTTATTTCTAATTTTTTGGCTAGAAATTAGCTCATCAGATATTTTTTCTTCAGGTAATTCACTATTATCCCTCCCCATGATTTGGAGAAGTAAAATGGACTTGGTAAACTCTTTTTGGAGAAATATTAGTTTGATATTTTTTCTTCTCCTTGTTTCTTATTTGGATTTGGATTTGGATTTATAAAAAGACTATAAAAGATTGTATGTGGATGCACCACATTTTTGAGAGAAGGAACCTGATAGGTATACTTTTATCTTATATTTTGATGATAATAATTATGTAAATATTGATTATATTTATTTTATTATTTACTATTTTATTTGAATTAATTTGTTACTGACCTTGATATTTTATGTCAAGTGTTGAATAAAATAATTCATATATTATTCAAGGCAAGGATACCTTATTCTTTTCTAAAAACAAAGTTGGGCAAAATATTTTAAAATACATAAATTTATCAAATATATATATATATATATATATATATATATATACATTATTATATCGTATATATGTTATTACATATAAGTATGTAATAAATGTGCATGTGTTATTTGAAGTGTTAAAACCGTGTGTGCTAATGTGTGTACGTTAACATCTCTTCAAAGTGTTAACCGTGTGTATTAAAGTGACTATTATTTCGGGACTTTAAGTAAAGGATGTGTTGGCTGGTATTAGTCAAACAAGCAATAAATGCTCTAAAGATAGAAAAACGTCTAGGCGTTTTTACAACTCCTACCGCGTAAAAATATTGCTTTGATCTGGACCATTTATTCAAAAATAATTTATCATATTCGTACATTCAAAAATTTCAGTTTTGAAATTATTATTTTGCCCCAACTTTAAAAATCTTATAAATAGGGAGTATTTTATTCATTTAATTTTTACCAATTCAGTGAAAAAAAATTCATAATGCGACGTCCACAAAATAGGTATTCATCACCCATCTTAAGTAAACAAATATCGTAGACAAAAATACAAAATACAACTTAATAATCTGTTACGTCAGTGTAACATACGACAAAACATAAGTTAAGAGGTCAAATAAGAATATTGTCTTCTAGACAATATCCACTCTCAATGGAATCCTTATTACATTTATTGTCACATTATTTAATAGAATAGTGAGGACTAGTAATGCTATCATTTGGACCAGTCATTTCGTTCCCCGACTTCTCAAAATTTATATTCTCATTTCAAGAGAAACGGTGAAGGAAAGGGTGAAATTTCAACTAGCCAAGTAAGAAATATTATGACTAAGATAATGCAGAATAAATTATCATTAGTCTTCAACAATGTTAAACTAATAAAATATAATAGACATCAAGTTTAATCATGGCGAACAAGCAATCCATTAAAAGAGTCAGTAGAGAATAAAATCTACTATCTTCTATGTTTTAAAAGTTTTTTCATCACTTTTATTCTTTGAGACTCAAATTTAATAAATAATCCACATCCTCAAATCATTCCCTTCGCACTACAATGCGAAGGATATTGTTTAAATCATCATGATTAAATGACTATCTTAAATAATCCCCATTATAATCATACCAAATCATCTCTCATCGTAAGCCAAAAGATATACAACAATAAAATCAATAATCAACAATCCATCTTTTCACGTAAGCAGAAGATATATAATTCAATAAATAACGGTCCATTTTCGCACGTAAAGCAAAAGATAACTTTCATCACCATATAAGCGTGAGGGATGATTTATAATGATATAAAGCGTTAATCAAACTAAAATAAGGATAAATATTAAAGACTTTAAATTTAACCAAATATTATCCATCACTTAAATAACTCATAATCTAATATTGTTAATATTATAACAATATTTTAATCACCTCTTAAACTTATAAATAATTTATTTTAATTGTTTACACTTTATCAAATATTGCATTTAATCATTCAAAAATGTCATACTCATACGATTTCATCACCAATGATCAAATCCCTTATCAACAATTTACATATACCTTATATAGGATTTCCAAGCCATAAAATTCTATTTTCCAACTTTGTTACTTCACATAACATATTTAACTCATATGTTCGTAATTAAACTATTTTCATGAAAAATATCAAATCAGTCCCAAAAATATTTCTTTTCTGGGATTTAAAATAATATAGTCCAATAAAAAACATGTATTTTTTTCGAATTTTTAAAATTCATTTACTATTTTTCAAAAATTAATTTCTAATTAATTCCTTAAGAAATTAGCTACCTCAAGTTTAACTCCAAAAATTTCCAAATATTGACAGTATCTTATACATATTAACGTGAGCCTCCAGTTTAAATTTCATGGTCATCGGAGTTATAGAACTCCGGTTATAGCGTTCAATAACTTGCTCATTTTAAGTCGGAATGAGCTCATTTTTGGACAGGATGTTCTTTATACCATATACTTTCATGTCCCAAAAGGCCGTAATTTTTTCATAATTTAAGTGGTAAAATAGCCCTTCTAAAATTTGGACAAGATGGCGTTTGGTAATTTCCACTTTTGGCTCCTTTGTTAAAATCACCATCCCGAAAATCTACAACACCTTTTCTAGTGATTCCACTTGGAGATGCTACAAAACTCATAGATCTAACTCTAGAACTTGACCACACTCAAAAATTCAAAATATAATAGGAGATATGGTCAATTGAATTTCATGTTCTATTTTCTCCAAAATCTGATTTTTCAACCCTTTGTGATTTCTAAGAAACTTTCATGTTTTCACATAATAACCAACTTAACTCATCATAACACTTACTAATACTTCATATACCCATGATTTTCATCAGTCCAATGTTTTTATTATGACTCTCATCATAATCAACGTAACCAGATCATTTTCATAATTTAATAAGGAATGAATACGAAGGATTATTCACCATACATGTGGTAATTCACATAGACAAGTTATTCCAACAGAATAATAAAGAATGGAATAATAGAAGGATTCACCATGCATGCGATAGAGATCGCACAGATGGATTATTCCCAACAGAATAATAAATAACGGAACCAGGTCAGGCGTGATCCGTATCGATAGGATATTCTAACAGAATAATAAATAATGGAACCAGTGTAGGACCCCAAATAATTAATAAATAAAATTTATTTTCCTCTATTATTTCTTTTAATTAGTAAGGGTTGATTTGATTAATGTGGTTAGTTATGGGTAAAATGCGTAAATATTTTGAATAAGCAGGTGGTTATAAAATATTTATTTTTATCGGGGAATATTCGTTTGGTCGTGGAATATTCTTACCGCTGGGGAATATTAAATGCGATTACGCATAGCGACCTTGTGTGGGGCCCCATAACGGAAAGCGATTGGATGAAGAAAGCGATAAATATAAGTTGTTTAAAAATAATCAGGCGTAGTTATTCTGAATTAACACTTTGTTGGAATACCCGTATGGTTAAAACACAAGATACGCGTTGTTGCACAAGAAGATATGGACGGTATTGCACCAATTATTGAAGGCACTACTCTCGATAATGGTTACGATAATTACTTATTCAATATTTTATTTTATTGATTCAATAATTGTTGCGTTGATATTTTATATTTACGCTGTTTGATAATTGTCATTACACATTTTTCTATTATCGGACAATAATTCATATTATCCGAATAATATTATTAGATAACATTATTGACAATGTCTAGAAAGTTACATCTAAGGAGAGGTTTGATTCATCTAATTGCGGCGCCCGATGAGAGAGATCCTTATTGGAAAGCCCCCTCTATCTTGGGAACTGCCTGGTTGTCAATAATGTGATTCTGTAATATTATTTATGAATAATTAATTATTGATTTATACGTTGAGGAAAATATTAATTTTATGAGGATATAGATGGAGAAAATTTTTAATGTGACAATTGTTGAAAATTAATATTTTATCTTTTTCTGATAAAATAATTCATTTAAATATATTATTTTAATAATATATTAACGATGATATTTTTACAATGAATATGAGATATATATGAGTATATGAGGAGGAAGAGTATTTTGTGTGGCATTAAATGTTAACACATGTTTTGTGTGTTGGTGGACACAATTATTAATGAAATTTGATTATAAACGTAAAATCGCCTGCTTTGTGGATTTCGGTCAATTTTTGTTTGGAATTTGAAAAATTTTCTTCTCGCAAAGTTGTAGAGAATTGAATTTTCTATAAAAAGTCGCGAGATTCGAATTTTTTGATAAAAGGGCTATTTATTATGAATTATTGAAGTTTCGAAATAATTAATTTTTGGGAGTTTTAGTTAATTATTTTGAGAAAAACGTTTTTTGCAACTAAGTTGGCCTCACATGTGATTCAAATGGGCTGAGATCAGTTGTCTAAGGTGGGCTAAGGAAAATGTGAAAAATATATTAATATTATATTCAATTTTCTACTTTGGTGTTCTAAGCATTTTCCTATAAATAGGGTCTTTAGGTTAGAATTGAAAATCACACAAGCTGAAGTTTCTCTCTATTTCTCTCTCGATATATTGAGCGTATTCTAGTGAGTATACTTTGAGTGTTGTTATACTGGTGCAAGTTCCCTTCACTCAGATCCAGGTTTTTTCAACAAATCAAGTACCGCCTTTGTGAGGTAAGGATATTATGATTAAAATGATATTATTTCTTTCAATATCATTATCTTTGAAGTATTGATCTGGACTTTTAATCAAATTTGGAACTTTTTGTCTTGAGAATTACTATTCACGTATACGACACTTATTCATGAATACGACACTTATTCACGAAAAATAAAATTTTTCCTTTTAGTCCAAATATCTATTATGGATACTAGCTTTGATTGTATCCATATTTTGATCATTCTTGAATTTTACACCACTATGATTATTTATGAGGTATTTTGGACATGAAATAAATTTAAATACTGAATCTTTAATACTTGTTCTTTTGTTTCAATCGGATTCGTTTTTTTTAAAATATTTTTCATCATCCTCATCCCTAAATGATGATATTCTTGAATATCTTTGGCACATAGTGCAAAGATGAATGATTTCTTAATGAATATCTTTAAGCCGTAGTGCAAAGATGAACAAGTGTTTAGATGAACATGATCGATCGATGAATATCTTTGGCCTAGAGTGCAAAGATGAATATTTGATTCAAGATGAATATTGATTGATGTTAAAGGATAAAATAATGATGATGGACCGTTAAATTCATAGATATTAGTAGATTTCATCCTCTACGTAACTCTTATATGAATTAATATTTTCCATTTGCGAATATTGCTCTAAAACTTGTTGTTTAATGTATTCTCTCAGATTTTTTTCCTTGTTGAAGACTAACGATAATTTGTTGTATATTATCTTAGTCATAATATTTTTTACTGGGCTAATTGAGCTCATCCTTTTTTTTTTGTTCTATTTTTTTTCTTAGGAGACGAGAATGTAGCGAGTACTTAGTTAGAATATGGAATGAAGGTTCTAGAGAGTTGTTTAGTAGTCCTCACCATTTTTGTAAATAATGTATCAATAAATGTGATGAGGATTTATTTGGGTATAGATATTGTCTAGAAGATAATATTTGTATTCAAACTCACAATTTTACTGTTGTAATAATAAAGTTGTAGTTGTTTCTGTACCATGTATTGACAACTCAGAATGGGTGATGTATACCTATTTTGAGGGCGTCACAACTAGGTCCGACGTAAACGCATGCATGACGGATATTCCAAATGAAATAATAAATAATGGAACCAGTCCGCCAGAAAAACGCATGCATACATTATTATTAGATAGAATAGTAAAGAATGGAATAATAGAAGAATTTCATCATGTATGCAGTACTTTGCATATATAGGTTATTCCAACATAATAATAAAGAATGGAATAACAGAAGAAGTTCACCATGTATGCTGTACTTCGCATAAACAAGTTATTCCAACATAATAATAAAGAATGGAATAACAAAAGTTCTCTTCATGAATAAGAATACCCCTTACAGGTACAACAAATAATATCCCTTACCTCAGAAGAAACGACATCGAATTGTGAGCTAGCGAGCTTCTTCTTCTTCTTTCTCTCTATAGATTTTCTCTCCATAGCTTCTCTCTATAATTTCTCTCTATAATAATGGCTCTAAAGCTTTAGTGAATTGGTGAGAAATGAAGGAAGAATGAGCTTCTATTTATAGAAAAATATAGTTTCGATAATTGCACGTTTTGTGGCTCGAAATATTACAGTACAATACCACTCTCTTTTCCTTCATTTTTAATTCAGTCATCCAAGTATTATCAAACTTGCACCACCTCCCCTAATAGTAAATCTTGTGAATCAATAGTTCAATCATGTGATTCAATAGTTATAATCATGTGAAAATACGAATTACGGTATAGTACCTCCATCTATACCTTCATCTTTAAGTTAGTCATGCAAGTATTATCAATCTTGCACCAACTCCCCTAATAGTAAGTGAATGTAACTCAATAGTACATACATGTGAACAAATAATTATATGAGCATGTGAATTAGTAGCAATTAATTGCTCATTTATCCGATAAATTACATGATTTATCAATATAACCCCCAGACATCAATTATCATCGGAATAAATGTCGATTTCAACTAACACTAATAATCCCAACACAATGGAACTATCAAATTCATCTTTAATCAACACGAACTTATTCATCATTAATATCATAACTCACAATATTTAACAACCAGGTCGTTTCCAGGAAAGAGGGGGCTTTCCAATAAAGATTTCTCCTATCAGTAGCCAAGCAATTAGGTGACCAAACCTCTCATTAAGCGTAACTTCTAGACATTGTAAATATTACAATTTAATAATATGAATAACTTTGTCGTCTCAATTATTGATTTAATAATATATCATATAATGCGAGGAGGATCGCGGACAATAATCGAATCAATAATATGAGAGATATGATGCAGCAATTACTGTAGCAATAATTGAGTATAACTAAGTGACTTTTCATGTAATCATTAATAATCAATATTGTATGCTACTATACAACCACGCGTATTACTGTACTTTTACTACCAAGTAGTTCAAACAATATTAACGGTAAAACTTTCGTCGTTATTTTTATAAAAATATTTTTGTCATTTTCTCAATCCGACAATAATTTTGTTGTGGGTTCCACCAATGATTGTGCCGTCGTACGAATATTCCCCGACCAATCGAATATAATATAACAACTTGCATATTTTATAAAATTTATAAATATTACCCACAACTATAACATTATATCAAATCCACATCATAGAAAAAAATATTTCGAAAAAAAATTAAATCTTTATTCATAAAATTTGGGGTCTCACACATACTCTCCTTGCCCACATTCTCTCTAAAGTTTTATACAGAAGTTTTGATTATTATTGAAGAGAAAAATTGGTCCAAGTATTGAGATAAGTTTTAATTTTTGAAATTATTTCTTACTTGTGTTATATAATATAGATATACAAATACTTATTGTTCTACACAATTTTATATATCTATATTTCATCTATTTATCAAATAAAAGGATACTTGGGCGCCGCAAGGCTACGGAGATAAATCCCTACGGAGAGGAATCCAACTGTACGATTCCTTATAGTCTTCAGTGACCTTTTATTGATATTATTTATATAAATATCGTAAAATAGATATGACACTTGATAACTCAAAACAACACTGAGATACTGCTCCAAAAAGAGTAGTCATCCAAACCGGATTTGAGAATCGTAGTGATCTATTTGAAAATATTTATATAGATATCAATTGTGAAAATTATCAATTCTGTTATACTTGGGCGCCGCAAGGCTACGGAGATAAACCTCTACGGAGAGGAATTTGACCGTACACTATTTATAATTAGTTCACATAATAGATAAAATATTCTTATATATTATTTGAGTTAAACAAATAATATTTGTTATATCAATTTATGCTTAACTGAAATTATACTTGATCTAATTTCTTCACCTAAGTATTAATTTATAAAAATACTTAATAACTCAGAAACAATTCAAATCCATAGAAAAACACTCTTTATTATATAGAATTGTCAATTCTTCATAAAGTATTTTAATATTATATATTTGCTTTATCAGAAGCATAAGTGGATCTAAACAAAAGTTCTATCTCGAATTAAAAGAAGTTTATTATTAAAAGATATTGAACTTTTATTATTTAGTCTTAACTCTCTATCTCGCTTATTTAAGAAGCATTACTCTGTACTTAAACTTGTATCAGCTTTTTCAAGAAGCAACTTGTTGTAAACTTATTTGTAAACAGAAAAAGGTATAAATTTAGTTTATTTTATGTACCGTGAGAAAGATTTAGTATTTCTTCTCGACCAAGACCGTAGTCTTAGAGAGTCGTGAAAAGTTGGGTCTTTAGTGTACTTGTGAGGTGAGGAAGAGGCTGTTGTTTCAAGACCAGATTATAGAATAGAACTGAACTTAAAAGGTGTTACAACTAAAACTTGAGGAAGGAGCGGGGAGCTTGCTGTCCAAGATAGATTAGTTGGGATTAGTTGAAAGTTGAACTTTAAAACTTTGTAAAGGCTTCTCCGCCTGTTGAAGGAGTTGATTATTACTGGTAGTAATAGGATCTCAAGTTCCAAGTAGGAGCTTGAGATTGGACGTAGCAACATACCAAGGGGTGTATGTTGTGAACCGATAAATCTACATGCATTGTGTGATTGAATTTTCTTTGTCTTGCATATTAATTTCTAACACCGCAAATTAATTATTTAAAAATTCAAAAGGCCTTAGATAATTTTTTAAATCAGAATAATCTATTCAACCTCCCTTCTAGATTATTATTGGACTTTCGAGAACCGATGGTTGCCGACCGACATTGTGAATGCTTTGATTTATATTTATATGCATTGACATTGTGGATCGGCTTTGGGTGTTACACCAACGATACTTAATCATCTCTACTTAACCGTAGCTCTGCAATTGACTTTCAAATTTCATTACTTTTGTTTGATTTGTGCATATTCAAATTTACTGAAAATGAGATTTGGTGGACTAATCAACACATCAAATATTAGTGATCTAATGAGTCTTATTATTCTTGGTTTGGTTAGATAAGATGTTAGATTAGTCTTTTGATCAAGTTTAGTTTTGTTTAGATTGAATTAGATTTGTAAGGGTTTTTGTAAACGAATGGTATTATTGGGATGTATTTTGAATGGCTGATACATTTTGGCTTTAAATTTAAATGAGAATTTAGATCTTTTTTAGCTATATGTTATGGCATTAGCAGATTGCAGGTGCACTGGTAATATAGGTGAATCACACTTTTTTATTTTTATTTTTCAAGTCAATCTACAACATTTTATAAACGTTGTCTGTTGTTGCCTAAACGTTGTCTGATATACTAAACAACAACATTTTTATCCAAAAAATGTTGTGGAATCATACCTTCTACTACATTTTTAAGCATCTGCTAATTTTTTGAAAAATAAATCTTCAACGTTTTTTTTCTCTTAAAAACGTTGTGTATTGTGCTTAACTACAACGTTTTAAAAACGTTGTCTAAGGGTGTCAAATAAATGACACCTTTAACCACGACATTTTCCTGTCTGAAACCACAACGTTTTTCCGCGTTGTCTATTTACTGTTTTGTAGTAGTGCCGGCGAAGGGGAGGAGGAAGATGACGTTGCCAAACTTTGAATATTTGAATTTTAATTATTATTTTTGAATTTGAATTTGTTTTGTTTGTTAGATCCAAGATATTTGAATTTGAATTATTAATTATGGTAGTTATTTCTTCTTGATTTTAGGTTTCCTTATTATTATGAATTGAATCATATACTAATTCTCTAAATTAAGGAATCCTAATTGCACTAATATTGTAAATAAATATAGAAAGTGTATTAATTGTATAAATATTTTATGAGTGCACTAATAGTGTAATTACTTTCTAAATGTTGTATACTTATGTAAAAGACCCTTTTTTTTTAATATATGTTATTTTGTTTTCAAAAAATTATTTTTTATAAAATTAAATGAGAGTAGTATTGAAAAAATAAGATAAAAAATAATTGTATTAAAATTATAAAAAAATTATAAATAAATTTAATATTAATAATTCAGCTTGTGAGCAATTAATTTGTCTTTTTCTTGGTACTAAGGTTAGGTTTAAATCGTCAGTGTGGACCATATATACATACGAGAAGTCCGCAACAACATAAATATGTATGACTTTGCCACTCTTCAGTCTAATCGATTTTTTTTGGTAATGTTACTACTATATATATATATATATATATATATATATTTAAACGCCAAGATCTTTCTCCACGTCCCCAATCTCCAAGACGCTGGCGTCCAATATCCCTTACGATTCAACAAGTCAACACCAAAAGCTTGGCACGGCCGACCGAGGATAGCTCCGGCGTGAGAGTCAAGATCTGACGATCACAGGTTAACCATGGAGGATAAAAATATCTAGTGTATTGAGAGGATAAAATATCGCTTAAGTGTTACCTCTAGATTGTGTGTGATCCTTGCTCATATATTCCAAGGTCCTCAGATGTGATCGATTTCTGGGCCCACAACCTTTAAATTTACTAAGCCTTGTCCCATCCTCATTAATGCCATGCGAAATGTCGACCAAAGTTCTATCCACAATCTACACTGCCAATTGAAGCCCAAGTGGAACCATACTATCATCTAGTCGTTCTACCATCGTCACAAACCTCAATACTTCATAGGCCTAAATAAAGATAATATCCACTAAATGGGCCGCCCGATGAACCAAAACCTAATACTTTCAAGACCCACCTCAACATGTCTAAAGTATTATGGCCCAACAATATATATATATATACACTCTCTCTTGTAAATTATATATAAATGAGCTGCTTCATGGTAATTTCCTCATCAGACATCCTCTTCCTTGTCTGGATATTGATTATCTGTATACGTCACGACTTACTACCCAAGTTTGATGGTGAGTTTCTCCGGCGGAATGCAAGAAATTTATTGAATTTTCTGAAGGAGGGGGACAAAAATATTAAGGATGGTGAAAAATTAGTGGGCATAATTAGACGCCGATATCGATATGAAGGCAGTGAATCGGAGGGATCGGGTGTAGTGGAATGTGCAGTTTGTTTAAGCGAGATCAAAGAAGGTGACGAAATCAGAGAGCTTCAATGCGACCACTTATTTCACAGGGTGTGCTTAGATAAGTGGGCTATTGAGTATACCCATTTAACGTGTCCTCTCTGCCGTACTTCCCTATCCACTACAAATATAAATATAAATATAAATATAAATACTAGTAGTAGATCAGTAGCTGGTAGTAGTAATTCAGAATCGGCAGCGCAACTGCTTTTCTTCAACTTCTGTAATTCTTTTCGTAATTCCACTCAACGAACTTCATGGGGACTGCGCTAATTAAGAGCAATCATATATATATATATATATATATATATATATATATATATATATATATTGTTGGTCGTAATATATTTCCTCTCTTTTAGTAGGAGTAAATTAGAACTGCTTTACTCATTTAATTAATCCATTTAGGCTTTATTATCGAATCCAAAGTCATTGAAGTCAAATCACCATATTATTTCCATTTTAACCTATAAGACCAAGGTTTGATTCGATTGGATCGACCCTTAGATATTTTAATATCTATTACTTTGACTTTAGAATGATGAAAAAAGCGTAGCGGTTGACTAGAAGCACCCGTCATGCAGGATCGTACGTCGAAGCTTGTCTTTGTTTTATCGTGTTCTTGTCAAGGGATCGTAGGCGTCTTACGTGATTGGGACGCCAGAGAAGATCTTGGCGTTAACATTGGTATTAGAGAAGGAGGCGAGTTCTAGTGTCATTGAAATTTTCAATCACAATTGTTTAACCTACTTGGAAGATGATGAGGAGTAGAGATGGTACACCGGAAGGGTTTAGCGATGGTCATTAGCTCATCACCGCCTCGTATTTGATAAAGGATCGTCTGGTCCTTCTAAAAGTGCTCACGAGCACGGCCTCTAAGCATAATTCGGAGAACTCCGTCCGAAGATCCATGGTGGGGCCGACGAAAGTTGGTTTTCAATGCTGATAAGGAGCGTGATCATGGTCGGGGGCGGGCGGAAGGCTCACCGACCAAGACTCATCGTCGGAGTGGTCAGGAGGACAGAGCTGCCAAATTGGCGAGGATGGCAGATGAAGCAGATAAAGCCTTGGAGGTTCATTAAAAGCGAGAGAGATATAATAGAAACAGATGCTTGGTGTGGCGGAGTTAAGGGGCCGAAGCATATAGCCATGTTCAAATCCCGAGAGGCGGAGTAAGCATAAGGAGATGCCACGCGAAGAGGTAAGGAACCGGAGCATTTTGTACGTGTGTTGCAGAGATCGTTCTCGCAGTAGAGGAGAGATCGAGGCGAACTCCGTGGCTTCGAAGAAGGCAATCGATGGTCGTTGGTTCTCGCATTGAGACGACGACGACGGGCAAGAAGCGGTCGAGGGAGATCGTGCGAAACGGAAGAAGAGAGTACCGGCATGACCATTCTCATCACGAGGATAAAATTACACGTCGGAGAAGGTCGAAAGTCCCGCGGCAATGGGATCGGCAAGAAGAAAGTCGATCCACTCGAGGTCAATGTCGTTCGGAGAGAGGTCTCCTCGCGACCCGAAGGTGTTGATTTTCTAGTGAAGGAGTTGAAAGAGTCTCGGCGGTGGTGAGGTCCAACAGGTGAAGGACACTCTGGGAAAGAAGGCATCCCCTTTTTCCTCAGATATTCTCAAGGAGAAGGCAGATATCACCAAAAAGTTGCCTCGTATAGAGAGTTACAATGGGTTCGGGGATCCTTATGACCATAGTCAGGCGTTCGACCGGTTGATGGACTATTATGGCTTCACTGATGCTGCCAAGTGTCACACTTTTGTCACAACGCTGAGAAAAGACGCGAGACAGTGGATGGGGACTTTACCATCGGATTCGATATCCTCTTGGACCGAGCTTTGTGATAAATTCCACGCACGTTTTGGGAGCAACCAAAGAAGGGGAAAGCCTACGGGTTCTTTAACACAGATCTGGCAGTTCACCAGTGAATCTTTAGGCCAATATGTAAAGAGGTTCAGAGAAGCGGTTGGTCAGGTGTCCGACCTTAATGATCTCCAAGTTGTGGGTTTGTTCCAGAATGGGCTAGATCTGGTGAAGTCTGAGAAGTTGGTGAAGAAGTTGATGTTCCACCATCCGAAAAGCCTGGCAGAAGCCTTTGACAAGGCGAAGGCTATATATATTGTAGAAGAGAGGCTATGAGCGACTGAAGCATCCTTCTTTGGACCAATTAAAGGAGATAGAAGTTCCCAAGACCGAAGTTGATCGAGGAGAGAATGGGGGGTATAATGATCGGTCGGAGGGCGGTTGAAAAGTCTGATAACTCGTGGCGGCAAGCAAATATCGTCCACTTGCCGCCTCAAGGTTAATAAGGTCTACACCAAAATCCGAACACGAGATAGGTTTGATTTTGGATCGGATCGAAACCAACCTTTCTTCGAGCCACCTCGTGATAATTATAGGACGGAGACAAGGCAACTCTACAGTAATATCTGTGGCTATCATCAAGTTCTTGGCCGTGACACTAATGAGTGTTGCAATTTAAAGGATTTCGTGGAGAAGAAGATTCGAGGCGGCTTGGCATTGGTTCAATATGTGGCGAGAAGGACCACCAGGATCGTTGATTATCAACCGTCTTTATTCGAGATTTTGGTTCAAATGGTTCCATCCATCCAAAATGCTCAGATACCACCGCCAAGGCACGTCATCGATGTAATAACCGGGGTGGATCCGTAGGGGAAGTTGGTAGGGAAGAAGAAGAAGGGCTTACCTTGATTCTTGGTAATGTATGCGTGATGATGCTGCTCCCCGAAGATTGACAGACCATTCCCGAGAACCGTCATATCATTTACGGATGCAGATTATCTTTCGGAGCCCATCGAGCCACATGAAAGGACATTGGTGATCACAGCACAAGTGGGCTCGGTGGATGTGAAACGCATGATGATAGACAACGGGTCTTCGGTGGATATTCTGTATGCCCATACTTATCAGAGGATTCATCTTGATGGGCAAAAAATGAAGGTCGGACAGGAGGCTCCTCTATACGGTTTCGGCAACGATCCAGTCAAAGTTGCAGGCACTATTGAACTCCCAGTTATCTTCGGCACAGCACCTCAGCAGGTAGAAATAACGTGTAAATTCTATGTTGTGCATGTAGATTCGGCTTACAACGCCATATTGGGAAGGCCTACATTGACGGCTCTCCAAGCTGTGACCTCCATCCCTCATTTTAAAATCAAATTTCCCACGGCGCATGGAGTAGGAGAGGTGGCGGGAGACTTAGATCTGGCCCGACGATGCTATCGAAATGTCATTATTTCGTCCTAATGGGGTTGAAAAAGCAGAAAAAGACAATGGCAATTGAGATCGAACCCTTCACTGAGAGCAGCTCGAAACCGTTGGTAATCCCTGCAGGGGGGACGGAGGAGATTGAGTTGGTCATCTAAAACCGGACAAGACAAAGAGGATTGGTTCGGTCTACAGAAACCTCTTCTTGACAAACCTTATAGAACTCTTACTGCCGCTATGCGGATATTTTTGCATAGGAACCACAGGACATGCCGGAGTTAAGCCAGAAAGGTAGGCGAGCATAAGCGGAGATAGATCCTTGAAGAAGCCGGTTCGTCGAAAAAGCGGATCTTTGGCGAAACGACGTAAGATCATTGATGAAGAGATTGCAAAGTGCTTAGGCTGTGACTTCATCTATGAAATCGATTACCCGTAATGGATAAATAATGTGGTGTTGTCAAAAGCGTAGAAATGGAAATGGCGGGTTTGCATTGACTACATCGATCTCAATAAAGCTTGTCAAAGGACTTTATCCTCTCGCCCCATATCGATCGGCTCATCGATGCCACTTGGGATATGCATTACTAAGCTTTATGGATGATTTTTCAGGTTATCATCAAATATCCATGTGCAAAGAGGACATTCCAAAGACAGCGTTCATTACACACCGTTCGGTGTACGCCTATAAAAAGATGACTTTTGGCCTCATAAATGCTGGAGCCACCTACCAGAGAATGATGAACTTCATCTTGACGAGCAATTTGGGGAGGAACATGGAGGTTTATGTAGATGACATGATCGTGAAGAGTATGCAGATTCGTAAGCATTTGGACGACTGGAGGAATGATTTCGATCGTCTCGTTATCGTCAACTGAGACTCAATCCGGCCAAATGTACTTTCGGCCTTGGTGCAGGAAAATTTCTGGGTTATCTAGTCAGTCAGAGAGGCATCGAGGCCAACCCGGAGAAGATCCAAGCCATTTTTGATATGTAGACTCCTCAGTCGTTCAAAGACGTCCAACGTCTGACTGGTAGGATTGCGGCTTTAAGGAGGTTCGTCGCCAAATCTGCGGAGAGATGTCTTCCTTTCTTTGACACATTGAAGGGGCCGAAGAATGCGAAGACGTTCTAGTGGACTTCGGAGTGTGAAGACGCCTTCCAAGGCATAAAGACATATCATCTTCTTCCTCCCTTTATTGGTGAAGCTTTGCCTTGATGAGACCTTATATTTATACCTTGCGCAGAAGTTCATTAAGCTTTGGAGCGGTGTTGGTTCGGAGATCGGTGAGAAGCGAAGATCCGGCCTATTATGTCGTCCCCGTCCCACGAGATCGTCAAACCAGTAATTCGAATATTGAGAAATTTGCCTTTACTTTAATAATTGCTAGTAGAAAGCTTCGGCAATATTTTCAAGGTCGACTCCTGGTCGTCTACACGGATCAGCCATTGAAGAAGGTGATGGGCAAGCCAGAGATTTCAGGCAGACTAGCAGCATGGACCATGGAGTTGTCCCAATTTTTCATTGAATACCATCCCCGAACCGCTATCAAGGGTCAAGCCTTGGCCGATTTTATGGTGGAATGTTCATTCACCGAAGCGAATCTTGAGTTGCGGAGGTCAATCTTCCGATCGGCGATTCGCGATTCTTGATAGGTCGAGAATGTTTGACGTCAGATGCAGATGGATCCTCTACAGTGACTGTTAGTGGGGCACGAATTATTTTGACGAGTCCAGAGGGATTCAACGTTCAGCAGGCCATCAGATTCGGGTTCAAAGCAAAGAACAACGAAGCCGAGTACGAAGCATTGTTAGCAGGTGTCCGATTGGCAAGGAGTCTAGAAGTCCAGAAGCTGATCATCTATAGTGATTCTCAGTTGGTCGTTAAACAGCTGTCGGGAGATTATGAAGCTCGTGGGACCCTGGATGATCAAGTATCTGGTAGAATTAAAAGACCGACTTGATGTTTCGCCCAGTATGAGTTTCAGGGCATAGAGCGTAACGACAATTCCATTGTTGATGCCTTGTCGGTCGGGCATGCAGATGCGGATGTGTTCAACGGATCGGTTTATTTGGAAGTTTTACGGCGGTAGAGTGTTGACCTGTTCAAAGACGGTGATGATGTGTATCGATCGATCTAAGCTATTTGGATGACCCCTACATCGAGTATTTGGCAGATGGCGTCCTTCCTTCAGATCAGATGCTGGCATAGAAGATTAAGTACAAGAGTGCCAATTTTGTTCTTATTGATGGGGATCTTTATCGATTGGCATTTTCCTCACCCTTGCTTTGAAATGTCCGGCTCGGTCCGAAGTAAAATCGCTCTTGGGGAGGTGCGAGGGTATTTGCTTGGTGATCGTATGGTTGCCAAGTCCTTGGCTTATAAAGTACTTCACGTGGATACTATTGGCCTACAATTTTCAAGGAAGCTACAGAGTATGTCAAGAAATATGAAAATGCCAAACAATAGTCCGATCCCATATCGCCCATTGGAAGAGCTATATTTCGATTTTATCTCTATACCCTTCATTTCTGGGGTGGATATATTGGGTCCGTTGCCTAAAGCTAAAGGTCGTCGGTTTTTGTCATAGTTCTTTATTGATTACATGACTAAGTGGGTAGAAAGCGAAACCACTTGGTTAATAACGAACAAGAGTGCTTGAAGTTCATAAAAGAGTCCGTAGTGTTTCGCCGGGATCCCTAGAGTGTTGATATCGGACAACGGACGCCATTAAATGGGTTCAAAATTTGAAGGATTTTTAAAGGAGGTGAGGATTCAAAGACAAGAAGACTTCGATGGCTCATCCACAATCGAATGGGCAAGTCGAGGTGACCAATGAGCAACGTCACGAATCGGAATCAAGCGCAGATTGGATGAAGCTAAAGGAAGATGGCGGAAGAATCGCTTTCGGCGTCTTTGTGGGCTTACCGAACTACACCGAGCACCACCACGGGGGATTCACCCTTTCGTTTGGCCTATGAATGCGATGCCTTAGTCCCAATCGAAATCGGATCTCCGAGTCTTCGGTCGATCGGTTCAAAGAGATCTACAATGACGAAGGATGAAAGCTAACTTTGGACTCGCTAGAAGAAGTCGGAGGTAGCTTTGCTCAAATTGGCTACTTATCAACGAAGAGTAGCCAAACATTACAACAAAGGGGTCAAACTTCAGAGATTCAAGTAGGAGACTTAGATCCTTAGAGAAGCCAAGCATCTACGCCTCAAAACACGGAAAGTTAATACCGAACCGGGAAGGGCGCAGTATGAGGTGATCAAGTATCAAAGCGAGAACTTATCGGTTAAAGGCATTAGATGGTTCCGAGATCAAGAACACTTGGCATGCAGGCAGGCTTCAGAAATATTTTCAATAGAGATTAAGCCAATTTACCGGAAGTCTGTACATGATTGTTCATTATCAATAAAAAGTCACTTTTTCACAATTGATCCTGCTCTCGCTTGGTCCTAAGGTCACAATGGTGTAAGGAGGTATGGTAGGACTCATTTGGCCATTCGATGGCGACCCATTTATTGTTTCTACCTCAGTGGTAGACAAAGGTCCTTATGATCCTATATTGATTTTACCAAGGGTGATAAATCAATGGTCACTATTGATCCTGGTCCTATTTGTCCTAAGGTCACAATGGTGTAAGGAGGTATGGTAGGTCTCGCTGGCCATTCAATGGCAGCCCATTTATTGTTCTACCCCGAGTGGTAGACAAAGGTCCTTATGATCCTATATTGATTTTACCAAGGGTGGTAAATCAATGGTCATTATTGATCCTGGTCCTATTTGTCCTAAGGTCACAATGGTGTAAGGAGGTATGGTAGGACTCGTTGGCCATTCGATGGCAGCCCATTTATTGTTCTACCCCGAGTGGTAGACAAAGGTCCTTATGATCCTATATTGATTTTACCAAGGATGATAAGTCAATGGTCACAATTGATCCTTATATCTTGATCCTTATGTCTTGGTCCTTTTATACTTGTTCTACCCCGAGTGGTAAGCAAGATTTTGATGGTGCAAGGAGGATCGGCCAAATTCACCTCACATGGATCGATCTCACACTTGATGCATCGATGAGTATATATTACTTTATTTTGTTTAAGTGTTGAGTTCGGTTCATTCAATTCGCTTAAGTTAAATTACATCTCAGTAAAATTCAATTCACTTCATTTCATAAATTAACTGTTATATCTCAGAATGATTCACTAGTTGGGTTTAGTTTATTGATACTGAATTATTGACAAGAAATTAATCAAAATAGAAGTCATAATCAAGACAGTTGAAGATTCATCAATAAAATAAAACGTTCATTCATTCAAGTCAGTCATAAACTAATCACACGAACATAAAAAGTTTAAAGTAGTTAAATTTTTACATAGAACAAAAAATGAGGAGGGACATTCAGCGCCCACCTTCGTCCCCTGGAGTTAAGTAAGGCCAGTCCAAATTGAAGCGTGAGATAGCTTTTCTTTACCTCGCTCTCGGCAATCTTCGTACCCCTCCGAATATACCTTCATGATTTCGGCATTAAGTTCGTCCGAATCCCTGTAGTCCGCCTGAATCTGCTTCCGCAGCTCTTCGGTCAGAAGAGGACCCCGTCCCTCAAGATCCTTTATTTTATGACGAAGTTTATGGCGCTTTGCCTTATGCCTTCGCTTTTATTCACAGGCCTTCGCTTTGAGCCTCGCCAAGTTGAATCGCCACTTGGTTGGTGAAGAAAAACTCCTCATTTTTGGCCTTCAGAATAGGTTTTCTTCTACCAATTGCTGCGTTCATGTCGATTAAAGCTTGTTGGGCGGCTTGACGCAATTGACCCATCCCTCTGGCCTGGCGCTCGTCGTCGACGTCTTCAGTCCATCCTAGCCCGATCTAAGTCTCTTTGAAGGCCGTTGATGGTATGAAAAGCGTCTTCACGATCGGCCCTTTCTCGATCCAAGGTTGATTTCAGCATATTTATCTCCTGCCTCATGAAATCCTCCTCGGCCTCCCCATTTATATGTCTCGGACGCAAACGTCTGAAGACAGCGTTAGCCTGCATATTTTCAAAGTGTTCAAGTCAATGTCCAGATATCCAAACGAGAACAGAGAAATAAAAGATAAAGAAATTGTTATTTACCTTAGCCAGATAGCTCATCCCCTCATCGAACAGATTTCCGTCCGTATGATCACTGAACCGATGGTCGTCAGTGTGTCGGACGAAAGCTCCAAAAAGGTCGAAGGGGAAATTTGCATTGAATCTAGGCCACAAGGTCGGGGACCCCATAGCCTCGGCATGATAACCACGACCAAGGATCGGGATCGTTCGAGAAGGTCTCGACCTTTCCGGGAGAAAGAGCCGGTTGTTCGAGAGGGTAGGATCCACATGTACGGTTTCAGGAGATGGAGATTTATTTGGGACGGGTTCTCGAGGGGATGAGGCAGAAGCAGAACTCGGATGGCTGTCAGGTGTGCGCTTCCTTTTCCTGGATAGCGTTGGAACCACTTCGTCCTGATCACCTTCTTCGGCAATCTGTATTTCTACAGGGGGCACGAAGGGTGGGATGATCGAAGACTGAGGTACCCTAAGTTCTTCGGCAGTCAGCGGGGTTATCTTGGTTTTTAATTTTTTGGTCCGGAGGATACTTCTTCGATCAGGACGATCGAGCAAACCTCCTCGTCGAGGGATTGATGTGGGGGTTGGCTCTGCATTTACAGAATAACTTCGTAGGGGTGAGAAGAGGTGTTGACCTGGGCTTTCTAGTGGCCCTCCTCTTCTGACGAGGATGGAGGGTCTCTTCCGGTACAGGAACCTCATCAGCCTCTGGTTCTTCTGTTCGGAATTCGTCAGTATGTATTTTCGGGGTCGGCTCGGCTTCGAGAGTAACCTTCATTGGCGATTCTCTACACTTTAAGACTTCCCGGACAAGAAATCTTGAAACTCCTTTATTTCTAAGGAGCTCGATTACGATCAAAGATCTTTGCGTAAATGACATATCGTATGTTAGATCCCACATCATAAAAGCATTTTTTAGAAATTTATATATATGAAATAGACCAAGATTACTTACATTTATGGTCATATAACCATACTCGCTTGAGAGAGTCCATATTTCCACCTCTCCTTAGGGAAATTGTCGAAAAGTTCCATCATTTCAACTTCCCATTCTTCGAAATGTCTCCGAAGTCACAGAGATCTTCTCGTCGATTGCCCATTCGGTAAAGAAGAAATTTGGGACCTTTGGCGTAGAACCACTTCTCGTGCCATCCCCCATTGCTCAAGGAGTGTTCACGTGAAATAACGCCTCTCGAACTTTTCTCTCCCGACTTGGAGAATGTTTCTTTAAGGGCCTTGAACCCTTCTCTCTAGATTGGACTATTTTGTATACGGTGAAGAAGAAGTCGAGGAGGGCTCAACGCCTAACTCATGGCGAAAAGCCACGAAGGCCAAAATGTGAATGTAAGAGTTTGGTACCAATCACGTGAACCCACGCCCAGGAACCCCAATATAGTCACTATAAAAATATCACAGAGAAGCGAACCCCTTCTCGAGCAAGGTCACGGGGACGGTGAGTCCAACCTTCCGGCCAGTTAGTACATCTTCTCGCCGGATCACGGGAACCACACTGCATGGGTATCCGGAATGTGGTACCAAGATCGAATCCTTTTTAATTCAAATTTCGATCCACGATAGAGGGAGTATTGGCATGCGAGAAGCGATCCGTGCTCCTGTAGTATCTTCGGAGGGGTTTGGGAGTTTTGGAGGGGATTCTTGTCGGTTTCGACCCTTGGGATTCATGGTAGAGGTTCCTTCACGAGGTTAGGGTTTGGTGGAGCAGCGGTGATCGGTGTTACGGTATGGGTGAACCTTGTTCGAGTCTTGGGAAGTCATTTTGACGGTTTGCAAAAGGAAGAAAGAAAGTTCGGAGGAGCGAGAAAATTCAAAAGGCGCTTGAATTTCAAATGGGCGAGTAAAAGCACAAATTTGGTAAAGTTATCTTTATCTTGTGATTACCACACGTGTTTAAAGTAGGTACATTAAATGTTAGTAATGATTTAGAATTTGAATGGGAAGCATCCTGTTAAGGTCCAGATATTTAATAAACAGTATTTTACGATTTGGGCCTCTGTTTCCTCTCTCATTTCATCTCGTTAACAATAACTGGGTACACTTCAATTATTTCTTACTATGGGCTTTTAGTAAAATATCATGAACCATTTATAGTTTTCTATTAAACATTTTGTTCAACAAAAACTAGGGAAAGCAATGTTGGGTCAAGATATTTCCTCTACTTAGTAGAGTAAATTGGGCTTACTTCATTTAATTAATCCATTGGGCCTTTATTATTGAATCAGAAAGTCATTGAGCCCACCACCATATTATTTCCATTTTAACCTATAAGACCAAGATTGCTCAAATGGATCGACCCTTGAGACATTTTAATATCTATTACTTTGACTTGTAATGATGAAAAAGCATGACGGTTGACTAGAAAGCACTGCCATGCATTAATGTGGATGGGATCATAACCTGGCCGCGATGAAACAATGACCAAAAGCGATTGGATAGACTACATGCGATCGTGAGAACCCATCGAGATCAAGGGTGTGTCGGTGTAGTAGTGGGTGTACAATAATCCGAAAGAGAGTAGTATAACCTAGCAAGGAAGTCTTCACAAAGATGCGTTCTCATCTCACACATCATTCATAATCATATCATTCATAATCATTACATCATTATTAACATCGAGAATTATTATCTCTCTCAATACACTGAACGTTATTCGAACTCCTCCATCGTGTTCTCTATCATAAGGATCGGCGTCTCACGTGATTGGGGCGTGGCCGAAAGATCTTGGCGATCTCGAATATATATATATATATATATATATATATATATATATATATATATATTATAAATGGTAGTTATCCATATTGTTATAAATATTATTTCAACAAATAAATTTCTCACTGTTTAATACTAGATCTAATGCTCGACTTGGCACGAATTTAGCCGCTAGTCTTTCCAGCGGCTAGCATAACTCTTACTAGCAACCATGAAAATGATTAAGTTGCCCTCAACTAGATGTTTATGTATTTTTAATGCATGATCCGAGTAGGTATGATATATAAATACGTACGAAGAAATCAAGTCTTCTTTTCTCATTTTTTGGGTTGTTGTAAAATAGATTGCAGTTCCCATGAAGTGGACTGGGTCTTGTATAGGTATAGCTTCCTTACTCAGAATATACGTAACCAGAAAATTGGTGCATTATTAATTCAGAAAGAGAGAGAGAGGGGTCTGGACTTTAAGCATATAATTTTTCTTTTGTTTATAATTCATCGTACGTAACATAGTTGACCGATTACTTTTTGCTATTTCTTCCTGATACAAATTTATATTAAATTATAATAATAAATATATTAATATATGAGAATTAATAACATTATAAAAAAAATTCTTATTTATTGCACATCTCCATAAAATAATTATCACTAATACTTATTTGTAATATACATCATTTTTCTTTCTTCATTTTAACAAATTTAATCCTCCGAGTGAATAAATGTTACTCCATTACATAAAGTTATTACACCTCGAGGATGAAGGAAAGTTATCCACGTGAAGCAAAAATAATCACTCTTTCAAAAATTTCTTAAAGGCTCAGCAGTCAGCATGCATAATAAAAACATAATTAACAATATTTGTTTGCAAGTTGTACTTTATGCATATACACTTTCATATTCTCTTGACTAGTCTACAATTAACATATGCAGAAAATACAATAAAACAGTTTATATCTTGGTTGGAAACGGCTGAATGCACCCTCTCCTTTTCTTTTTCATTTTTAATTTTGAATAATAATAATAATAATTAAAATTTTAACATGGAATGTAGTTTTGGAACAGAAAGAAAGAAAGATTAACTCATCATGTGCTGCTTAGATTCAATTATCAACCTTCTCGCGGCTCCGACCATCAAAGTTTACTCCACTCCATCTGTCGTGACCGACGAACCATAAATATATAATATCAAACATTATCTTGCATCCGCGTTTCCAAACCCCCCCACCACTTGCAAGTACAAATTAAGCTATAACAATAAGCTACTCCATGGCAAGGCGAACATCAATTAAGCTAGAAGAAAGTAATACCCTCACTAGCTTAATGGTTTCACAAAACCTATACCAATAAAAGGAAAATATGAAACTCGATGGCAACTCCAAATTCCAACTGCTGTGTTTTTCCGTTCAATTAATCAATGAATTTCACAAACAAGTCTTTCATCTACTCATCACCATTTGAACAGCTTTGCGCTGAGGTTGCGTCAAGCTCTGCAATAGCAAACAATTCAAAGGATTTCAGCCAACAGTAAAATGTAATACAAAACTAATCAGACCAATAAAAAGACTCGTGATAAAGCTACTGTACGGCAGGCAGAGATTTAAATAAACCTGACACAGATGATCAAAATATGGTTCATCACTATGAGAAAACTTCACAATAAAATCCGATAGATAATTCGCCAGATTAATCTGCCAGGATTCAGTAAAGAAGTTAAGTTTATATTAATAAATATGGTCGACAATATCTAGCAGATGTAAGAAGTTGTTTGCCAAGAAAGCACCTCATTTAGGGGATCAGCACTGCTTAGTAATTCATCTTCATAACTATCATCTTGCTCCTTCATAGTAACAAGGGGAAGAAAAGATTATTTTAAAAAAACGCCAAACTAAAAAAGGATGTACATTGTGTGAACAACAAAGATGGTGCATTTCTGCATACCTCATTGAAGGCCTTTGCCATTGATTCAAGATAATGGTTTGAGACTCTACCAGATGAGGTAACACCTGCAGAATATAGTATGTCTTGATCAGTTTCGGCATCTTCTGCCTCAACTTCCTCCCATTCACTATCCTGCCACATACATTGCTTCAGATATTAAGATTTTTCACTTTTCAGCTGGTTATTTGGTGAAAGAAGCTAAAAGAAAGTAGTTACCTCCCCGTCACCAGCTAAAACTTGTTCTTGAATCTCAATCAATGTATCAGCCAATATAGCCAGTATCTATCATCCCCATTAAAAAAAAAATTAGGCAGCAAATATTTTTGAGTTATTTAAAGGTCAATTTAATAATCTATACGCCACGAATCTGAAAACTGGCAACAGTTTTATTTATGATAATTGGTTCTTTCATTCTAAAGGAGATCATCAAGGTAATACTCTAGTTAGTACAAACATAACAGCAGGCACAGAAAACAATACATGGAAAGAGACATGCCGACCAATCTTAAAAGCAAAACAACCGTGAAAGACAAAGCAAGGTAAGTTTCCTATAGTGTATGCAAATATTTTCCGTTGCAAGAGTGTTGCACAGCAAGCTCCCTGACCAAGTATGGATCCCATTATGCTTCCATCAGATGACAACCTTTATCTGGAAACCGTATTTGGCAGACAACTAGAAGAATAGTAAGTACCTTTGCAGGAAGTGGCATCACTGCCCACTGGTCTGGAGCTAGTTTGGCCTTTGAGCGAGTGGTTATTCCTGCAGTGGACTACATGATTTTACAAGAAACATATCAACTTCTAGAACGAGTTTGGCACATGCAAAGTGCAAAAACAAGTGATACCAGACCTTAATTAGATGGCCTTGGACATTAACTTTTCCCAAATCAACATGCCTGGTCAATAACAATAAAGCCAAAGCAGTGGTAGTTACTTTAATTTGGTAGGCTCCCTGAATTTCTCCTGTATTCAATAGCATTGGAATAAATAATCAGTTGGGTCTACATGTTCTTATATAGCTAAACAATCTAGTATAGTGATGCAAAATCTAGCCATTTGCTGTTAAAACAAACTACGGCCAAACACAAAAATATCAACAAAAAATTGAAGACGACAACACAACTTACGTGAAAAATCCAAATCCGAAAAAACCACGGGCGAGAGACAGAAGATATCACTATATCAAAGTGTGAAGAATACAATTTGTGAATAGAAATCTCACACCCCAAAACCCAAATACACCACACTGTTTCTCTCTAAGGGCGGCTAAAAACTGAGAGAAGGAAAAAAATACAAACACCCTAACTATAATAACATAATCTAAAAACATATTGAGCCTAAATAACATGAAAGGTCCATACCACCACTAAACCTCATCTTTCTTTTCCTTATACCACCATTAAACCTCATATTTCTTTTCCTTCGGATCACCACAAAATATTATGCGGGTTGAATCCCAAACTAGAATTCAAGACACACATAACAGTTACGATTATTAAATTACACAATTAGGTATATAATTATGCTTTTCATCACAATTATTTATGGTTGACGCTATTTTATCATGGGTTTTAAGAACAATCAGAAGTGAGAAACAAAAACCATTAGTTGGTCCAACCTGTGAAACTTTGACAAGAGTCAATAGACATATTGAAGTACGAAATTCAAGAAACCACCAAATGACAATCTTATAAGTAATATTTTAAGCGTAAGAGATTGTTACTTCAGCATGCACTATGCAGGTGGAAGCAACCAACAATTGATAAAACTCATAAAAAGACTAACGAGCCTATAAGTAGTGGTTTGAGTATAATAGATTGTTACATATGCACGCACGTGTAAGCACCCAATAGGCAACAACTGTTAAAACACATACCAAAACACAATCAAGGAACAGTTAAGAACAATTTTACGTGTAAAGTTGATGTCTTGGAAGAAGAATTTTTCTACCGAGGACAAATGTCAGCTTATGGAATATGCTTGTGCATTAGTAGTTTATGTTCTGGTTGTGTCCTGTTTTATGTTGAAATTCAACTGTTGTGCAGTATGATTGTTTGAGTTGTAGACTTGTAGAGCCTGGTGTTGAGCTTCACATTGTTCTATTTTCTGTGTTTGTCCCGTAAAAGTTTAATTTACCATAAAAATACCCCAAACGGCCAAATCTTTTAACTTTTAAGGCCCTCTCTTTGTTTTGTTTTAGTACTGGAAACATCCCTATACCTTAAAACACTAGTTGAGATCCCTTGATCGAGATATACTTTGGTGAAGACAGAAACAATAAAATGATTTGCTAATTTAGGTAGAGTTCTATTTCTACTAGATAAAAATAAAGTTTGCATCTAAAAAAAATCATTTCGTTCATAACCTTACATCATGTTTGTAAGTTTTATGTTGGGGGATGGGAAAGTAAAAAAATATCCCGCCAAAACCCATGTTTGTAACTTTTTTGAAGAGGGGAAGGAGAGGAATTTGAAGGTAAAGTTCATGTGACTTGTCCCCAAAATACTTTCAAGTTAATTTAAGCATGAAAATTTGACAAAAGATACTAAAAAAGAAACTAAAATAATATCTAAGATAACAAAAACGATATAAATAACAGTTCAAGTGAAAGATGCTTGCCTTGCTGCTTAGTCCATTCTGACATCACATAAACAAAAGCATTATAATGGCCTTCAACTGGCACTGAGATCAGCAAGTCAATAAATTGCTCCGCATGTGGTGCACTTATGTGGACCTGCACTAACAAGGAAAAGTTAAATGATAGATTTTCTGTACTGCCCTTCCTTCTTTTAAGTGCTAGAAAGAAGCATATGCCAATGATTAGGACAACTTGAGGAAATCCTAACTTTTCTAAGATTTGCGCTAAGGAAAGATAAAAGAGGAATGTCCAATTCAGAAACAAATTTCAAACTGACACAACGCTCGATACAATCGAAGCTTTCAGCATTTATAGCTCAATTTCCCGCGTTCTATCTAACTTTATTTAATATTAGTACTTGTCAAAAAATAGATTCTTCTGCAGATTTATGGAACCACATCAATTAAAAAGGCTATAATATGAGCCATTTTGAGCATAGAAGTTATAAGAACAAGAATATTCAAGCATCAACAAAAATTTGAAGAATATACCAATCTAGCAAATATAAGTAGTAATGAGCTTCTCAATCCTGCAATTTGACAAGATTGCATGCGCCTAACAAGAGCTGCAACCAGGTCTCCAATATGCTGTGCCATTTGTGAGGGCAGGTGTAAAATAAGTTGCAGAATGTAGCTCCCAACAAAAAGTGACCCTGAGCTTTCCAAATCAGGGTCGAGAAGCCTGCAGCTCATTCATGAAAATTGATTGTAAAACCAAATCAGAATTATCTATATATACATAAAGAGCACACATGCCTAATTTATTGGAATCATCATAACCACGACCACAAGTAACAGAAATAAATTATGATAAATCAGTTACAAAATAAAATCCAATTGGAAATATCTCAGCCACATTTATCATGGAATGTTATATTTTCAAGATATCAATAGGCAGGCCAATATGGAATGGTAAAGTGAATGTACAAAAAGTGGAGGGGTCATATCCCCAAAGGAGAATCACAATGTGAACTTCAAATATTTTGGGAGCTCCTCAAGTCAATCCCTCGACTCCCAGAATGCCAAAAGAAATTTTACACCCATCTGATATTTGCCGATCAAAACTTCCCCAAACCCATCAAAGGTGGAGTGGGGCACAACATCTTTAGAGGTATATGGCACCCCAAGTGCCTAACGTCAGTATTGGTTGATGATCTAGGTTCAATGTTTTAAAAGGCGTTAGGCGGGAGGCGGAGGCGGAGGCGGGCAGCCGAGGGAGGCCTAACGCCTAGGGGGCCTGGGCGGGGCTTAGGCGGGATTTTTATTTTAAGCTAATTTTAATAATTTATATTACATTTATCCAAATAAAACAATAATATAAAGAAAAACAATTTATAATAAAGATAATAAAGGCTTTTGCTTAAAGTTCAAACACATATCCATATTACTAATGTCAAAGTTCAAACACAAACATGCAATTGTTCAAAATTCAAACATATTTTTAACGTATTAGTTTTATTCATAAACAAGATTGCTATTAAATAATAAAATTTAAAATTTCAAAAAATTTAATTCAATATTAAAACTTAAGAAACTAAACATAAATTTAAGAATTATATTGAATTAAACTAAATATTACAAATGTATCATCATTTATATAATTTGAAGTTGGTACAAGTTTAAAAAATTACAACTATAAATAAAATTATCCATTTTGACTTGATATTGTTCACTTTTTGTTGTGATTTGATATGCTACAACATGTATTATGAATATGGTAAATCATTTGAAAAATAAATATATTAAGATCTTGTTTGGGTAGTTATTAAAATAAAAAAAACCTCTCCGCCTAGACTCCACATAGGTCCCGCCTAATTTTCTGGAGTGATTTTTTTGCCGCCATGGGCCTAGGTGAGATGCTAGGGGGGCCTAGCGCCAAGGAGGGCCTAGGCGGACTTAGGCGGACCTAGGCGGGGATTTTTAGAACACTATCTAGGTTCATGCTATAAGAAAAGGTATGGTCAAGCTATTTTCGAAAGGAAGAAAATAAGAGAATGACATTGTGAGAAGGGAGAGGAAGAAAAAAATAATGAAGGCACCCTTTGTTCTTTATCCGTCAATATAGTTCTTCAAAGTTTCCAATCAGATACATAAGATTCAGAATTTTGAATGATCATTAGGAATTTGAAAGCAAATTAAAAAGTAAGAAAACCACCTCGAAGCTACATCGAGTAAACTCCTCATTGTAAATCCTGGATCACCTCCCCAAGCAAGCAAATCTTCTTTTCCACCAGACAAAATGGCAGCTAAGCACTGGGTTGCATTCTGTTCACGTACATTATGGAAGCATAAACAAATTATTTCTAGATCATTTCTGTCCCTAGCATATCCCCAAGAAAAGGTGTACATAATCCAAAATTATACGCGAAGTTGAAAAGGAAAACCACCTGCATTTCACTATGGTCGTCACTTTGGAGGACTATCCGTACCGCAGGATCAAACGAAACTTCATATACTGCTTTTACCACGTCACCAGGTGCATTCTAAAAGCAATTTACATACACAATGTTATAATAAACACAATGTTGTTTATTATTATTTGTTACATACACAATGTTATAATCTATAGATGAAAACACCAAATTAGCCAAGGAAAAAAAATAACAAACTGTTTAGTGACATGCAAACTGTAACTTGCCTTTAATAACATTGCGACAAGATCCAGTGAACCGGCGACTAACCCATCTGGCTGCTGTCGAGGCTGAAAAAATGCCAAACAGATGCATCAGAAACATATAACTTCAAACCAGTGAGGTGCACCTTGTACGCAAGTTCAGATAGGCAATATGAGAAGTCATACTTTATTTAGGATTGGCCCAATATAAGGCAAAACTCGAGCAACCAAGGGCCGAATACAACCAGGAGCATTTTTTATTGCCTGGAGGAAAAATTGAACACAGGTAAGGTAATTACTTATATAAAGTTATAGAGTTAAATTTGATGTAACAGAGTGGTATATAGTACTTCCGGAAAAAAAATGGACAACATATAGTAGAGGATATATAGATATAGGACTCCATCTCGTAATTGGATTAATCAATAGTCAATGCTAATGAAAGGGTCTGAAACATATAGTAGGGGATATATATAAACATATACATACATATTCATATATATAGTTTGACAAAACAGGTAGTTTAATATACCATCACATCTACCAATAATACTTAACATAATTACCTCTAGAATCTCAAGAGCATCAATGCTAATGAAAGGGTCTGAAACATGCAAAGCCCACATGTTAAGGATGATAGGAGAGATAATCGGCTCTATTGAAACTGTTGCCTCATGGCCTACAAGGGGAAGAAGGCAAAAATAGGGGAAACATAAACATGAGGGTGAGAAAATAATGACACTACATCATGTAAAACTAAGACAATATTAATACTTCCTCCAACCCACATTATCTGTGACTTCTCTTTTAGAGTTTGCGGCACAGATTTAAGACGTGTCAGAAGTATATTTAAGATTCTACCTACTTTTGGATAACAAGAAGAGAGCTTATCCGCTTTGATCACATAAAAAGCCCATTCAGATTTTATTATTTTTAAATACTTGAATACATATATATAATATCTAAATATGATTTCAGAATGTCTTATAAAATCCACGCTGCACTCTCTGAAAAAGGAGTGCATTCGTAATCAATCAGCATTCACTATACAGTCATATTGATACCAACCTGCTTCCACAGCTGCTTGCAGTGTTTCAAGTACCAGATGCATGGTTTCATCAGATGCCTAGGAAGCAGAGTGACACATCAATCATTACATGTAATTTCAACACCAAATATGAAAAGGAACATTTTGTAAGTGTACAGTACCTGCTTAAGCAGATCTGTAAGTGAAGAGAATAAATTCAAAATATGTGGCAGAAGTATTCCTTTGTTTGCATCAGGTAAAAGCTGGGAAAGAGCTCGACACGCACCTACTTTGACAGGTGGGGGCCTACAAATATAGAATTTCATTTGTACACTCATCCTAAAATTTGTCACACTAAATATGTATTAAATAGAGATAGACACCTACACATCCATGCCAATTGCCTTAATAGCAGCATAGAGGAACTGCTCAACAACTCCATTGTTGATCTGAACAATAAATACAAAATCAAAAAAGAGTTTTTCCTTGGGACTTAACTATAAGTGGAGGAAAAATTGCAATGGTTACCACAGTCGAGAACTTAGCAACAGCTGAAAACATGCGAGCATAAAGAAAAGGATATTCATGCACCCCTGCATAGAATACAATAAACAACTCGTCAAGGAGTTAACAACATGAAAAGTTAAAGAGAACCAAAAAGAGTCACCTGTTGCCATGTCCTCAGAAAGTATTTGCTCTAAAAGGTTCCACAAATTGACTCCAGAAAGGCCAGAAACCTACACAGAAATATAGTAACTCAGAGTTTCCACAGAGAAAAGGAATCAAGCTCCACAGTCCACACCCAGATACCAGGGCAGAATTTGACATAATGATGGTTAGAACCCTACTATTACTCTAGCATCCAGCTCAATAATATCATATATCAATTTGCTTAACAAAGATATCCAATGAAGCACACACCTCTATTTCAAGTAATTGTTCAGACACAGAAGCCAAAGCCAAAAGAGTAGCCTCCCTCATCTGCCAAAATACTTTTCAATGAGATACGAAGAGAAAACCGTCCCTTATACAACCATAAAACCAAGCAATGGCAATTACAAATTCATGGACGAAACTGGGGTTACTACCATTTTCTACTTTTATCTTATAAAAGTATCAACCAATGTCATCTGGTCAAGAATGAGCAACAAAGGATTTTCAGATGGCAGACTTTCAATCAAATTAAGAAGACTAGGGTATAATTTTCTCGTTCACTTGGCTTTCAGCATCAGTACAATATCTTCTAATTCCTCCACCTAGGTAAACTATTCAAAGATACTTGCCATTTACAACCACAGAAATCAGCAACAATAGCCTAGCCATCGTGTAAGGCCATTTCTGCATAATGATAAATCTAGAGTCTAAGCCTTGCTAGGATTGGAAGAAAAGCAAGTGGCTTACAAAATCCAACACCACCCTGACAATGAGATCAGTTATAACCTTTAAGTTTCTATGATAATATTAGAAATGTCATTCCATTCTCAGTCATCAACAAAACTTGCAAAGTAGGGAACTAGGGATGCACTGCTAAATTTTCCAGTAAAATGTAACAGTATTGTCGCATAGAGTTTTCAAATTAATATAGTCCTTTAACTTACTCTCCACCAGCCAGGAGAACCAGCAGCTTTCTGCTGTTGAGACTCAATAAAGTGTTTTCTAGCAGCCTCTGTAATAGCATGAATTCCCTCTGTACCACAAGAACTTATGATCTCTTCCAGCAAAAGGGAACCTGCAAGACAAAATCGCTATAGACAAAATTCCTATAAAAGCAACAGTAACCTTCAGATAACAAACTCACAGCCAAGGACATAATGGTCATAACTAAAATTATGCAGCATACATTTTGAAATATGGAAAAGAAAAAATAATCCTCATCAATGAATATAAGATTTTGAAATCCCAGATGAATGAGACAACAGAATAAGGTTTGAGTCATTTGATATCCACAATTATATGATGAAGTCATGGCGTTCTTATTAAACCAAACCACCAAACCAGACTAAACTAGAAATGGGACCAGTAAATGGGCTTGCAATAGTAGCCAAATTCACATATTAATCTGATCCCACCCTTTTTATTGCATTTATAGAAAGTGAAAAAATAACATAAGACCCTTGAGAAACAAAAATATAGAAAGTCAAATTCCGAACCACGTAATTAGAATACCTGCCCGATGCACAGTTGTGGGCCCATAACCTACCTTTGAATATTGAATATGAAATGAAAAGGAAAAGGTGGGAAGCACATCAATGTCACATATCAAATAAATGAGAAAGAGATATAAACATGCGTGAAGTAAAGAATAAGATTAATGTAACATGAATACAAAGCGAGAAATTCCCTTAATTTGATGGATTAGATTTTAAACCTCAGTTAAAAAGAAGATTTAATGAAATACCTTTTTTGATAACAAATAGTAAACAAGCACTGGAGTCCTCAATAGAGAGTGGGGGCAGGGAAGAGGGGAGAGAGGGAGGTGTCTAAGAAACAATCTAAACATCACACCAAATAACTTACCAGAAACACGGCAACTGTAGGTGTTTTCATCCTCATCTGCAACATATTGATTAACATCCAGTGACCAAGTATGAACCTAGTCAAGACACAGATATGGTCATTACCATGCAGTTATCATAAAGGAAAAGAAAAGAAAACCAGAACAAAAACGAATTCAAATGGAGAAGTTAAAGTAAAAGCTAAAGAGTATATTGAGTTTTGATATTTAAATACATACAAAACGTGTGTATGCCAAGTGTATGTATAATATGGTAAAGATAGAATATCTGAATGATATGGGATTTTGGTAATAATGCATTATTAAGTAACTAACCTAACAATAGTAAGAATTCAATGGTATAGGGTTCTACACATGCAATCTAGCGCAACTGCACTATTAATTTTTCCAAATAACGGGTTTTAGTCTTTGAGACAGTAAGAATATAATATAGTTATCTCTCTCCCTCTCTCATATGATGTCATAACCTAGATCTTTATCTTTTTTGTTTCTCTTCTTTGTAGCATTTGCAGTACTCTAGAACAGAGCCAAAGTAAACATAATGATACCCATTATACTAGAAGTTTTAAACACAAAACCCAAGAAATCCCATGGCCTTCAGAAGGCATAAGTAATTAAATTAAAAATAGTAGAAGGATAGGATACTTACCTGTTGTTCAGTTATTTGGAGAAAAGCAATAGTGTAATACGCCAATTCATTGACGTTATTTCCAAAAACCTAGACAATTATTTATTTATTTTTTAGAATCATCACAAATATTTAGTGCAGTCTTGACATGATAATATGAGAAGAAAAGCAATGCACAGAAAATTTAAGAGTAAGATTCTGGAACATACCTTTACAAATCTTGCACTACCCACAATAGTCAATAGGAACTCAAATAACTGCAAAATCAGATATTTTCTATGATATTAGAAAATAACAAAAACATAAAGAAGAATTTCCAATTATATGCAGTTGATAATGACAAAATTCCCATGCCTAAGTTAACACCATGAATTGACTGGTGCAATAGTGAAAGCATTCTACCCAAGCATCTAGAAAAATTTCAATTTTAACGTGCCATTAGATGGTCTTAGTATCTTACTAAATTCCATTACAAGTTTTTACACTACTACAAGAAGATAGATAGGGAATCTCCAAAATAAAAAGATCTACCTGGATGACAAAGGACTCAAGGCTTCTCTCTGCACCATCAGAGTCATACCGTCCATCATAGGAATCTTCTATACCTTCAAGAGATGATCGCTCGTATACTCTAAGTGATGACACAAATGTCTGCCACAATGGCGCCAAAATTCCTAAAACAACATCGTCATAGAGCAATATGAATAACTCTAACAGATCAGTTAGAATGAAGCTAACTGATTTCACCATGATAAGTTAAAATAAAAACTCACCCATAAATTGAGATTCAACAAGTCCTGGGAAATTTTGAACAAACTGATTCAAGCACTTTAACACCTGACGTAAACATAGTACAAAATATAATAGTTCTCCCGTTAAAATTGACATACATGATGGCATGAAGATTCGAAAAATTAACCACAAACCCAACCTCCATTCTGATGCTCCAATCATCAGGGTCCTCAGGTTGGACTGGATTTTCAAGGATAGAAGAGAATTGATCCATCCAAGGCTTAAGCATTGGTAACATCAACGCACTCGTTTCAGTCTACAAGGAAAATTCAGGCAGTCATCTTTCCATAATGTAACGGAAAATATTTAACCATTTGAATCTTCACAACCATAAACCAAGTGCCAAGAAAATACCTTATATACACCACTCATAACCCCCAACATAGAGGTACAAGAATAAATTATTGAAAGAGCCTTCGCACGCAAAGGTTTATCATGGACCTGCATAACTTTCTCAACTAAATGAAACAATAAACTAAAAAGGAAACTTGCGTGTAGCGAGAGATCATATAATAACTATGGAAGGAATAACAGTTCAATCAAACGGATCAAAGTCTCAGACTTTTGATCTTAAGAACTTCAAACAACTTTCTCAGCTGTTTATATGCGAGGAAATAACTAAATAAATATGTTGCTTACAAGGTCTAACCAAAACCGCACACAAAGGAGAGATGGAAGCTTATAAGAAGTTAAGAACATCATTCTATAAGAAATTACGTGACATTATAATAAGATCATAAATTACTGTATAAAGTAAACATGTGCATATAAATACCATCCATCCACCAACAAAATACAAAAGGTCATTGTAACACCTCCTAGCCTGTTGATCTTAGGCATTCAAACCAATGGGTCACTTACCAAGAGAGCAATATCAGAGCGAGTGTGCTCAATCAACTAGCACAAGGCCAAGTTACAGAGACCCTACTACTTGTTGAAAAAAATGTGCTTCCATGAATTTAATAGTTTAGCCTTGTATTTGGTATTGTATTTACATAGCTTACGGGTCTAATACACGTTTTTTAAAGTATTTTTACTGAACTTTCTTTTTGGTGATAAAATGAATTTAATGTATCAGAATAACATAGATAGAAGTTAATATTCCTCCCTAGTCCTGATGTCCTCTAAAGGATGTCACATGCACAAAAAAATAATGTTGACCAAAGAATGGCTTAAATACATCAGTCAAATATAAAATGTGCTATAAAGACTAATTTTCCCTCAAAAGTTTACTTAGGTGGGGTCCACTAGTTTTAAAAATGACAATGATTCATGAGTATACTTACTTTGGACCCACTATGGATAAAATTAGAACTTATTATATACTCACTCTTGTAATTTGATTTTCTTAATTTACATGAAAATTGCATTTGAGTCATCATGTGGTAGAAGGAGGTAGTAGTCATCAGTTTTGTAGACTGGACAAGCTCAGTAAATATGGTGGGTTTGCCCCTACCTCTTACTCCACTCAAGTTCATCAACTTTTAAAACAAAAATTGTAATAAATCTAAGAAAATACAAACACAAAATAATAATAATAACAATAATAATGATGATAATAATAATAATAAATACATTGCATAAACATAGGGGTGTAAACGGTATTAAACGGATACGGATACAGGTATATCCGTATCCGTATCCGGAAAACCAATTCGCTATCCGTATTCGTATCCGGTATCGGTGGATTTTAAAAATATTATCCGTATCCGGTATTCGGAAAAATATTCGAATACGGATAATATCCGTTACCGTTTATTTTATCCGAATAGACAAATTATTCGGATATCCGAATATCCGAATTCGTTTATCAGTAACCTAATATAAAATTCATAAACGTGAATTAATTTATTTAACTCTCCCTTCTAGATTAATTGTAACGCCCCGAGAAAGTCGGATTTTTGAGAATTAAATTTTTATTTTTATTAAATGAATTTAATGGATTATTTATGGAGCAAGCTAATTGAAGGTCGTTCTATGACCTAAACATATCAGGACATCGTAGTATTTTGGCTACATGGTAGAATTAAAGTGTTTGAATTTTCAAGACGAAAATAAAAGCTTTCCGAGAAATTTTTCGAAAAACACTATTCACGCATTTACGCTTCAGAATTATTTTTGAACTTCCGAGAAATACGTAACGATAGAATATCGAGGTGAGATGGAATATCCAATAATATTTCAGTTATGAAAAACGTAATATTTCGCCTGTGGACTTAAAACCTAACGTTTAAGGAAAATGATTTACGAGAAGGAAATATAATACGATTGATAAAGTAAAGCGATGATCGTATTATACATATGTATTGTACGAGGTAATGAATACGAATACTACATGAGGTAGTATACGAGAATGTATAAATGATGATATATCGTATATGAGTAATAAGTATACGAGTTAGAATACGAGAATTATACGTGGAGTATATGTTGTAAGGCTTTAAGCCAATTGTAATGAATTAGTAGGATTGTGTAGGAAATGGTTAAGTCCAATAGAATTAATGTGCAAGCCTAAGTGTTTGTAATGTGAAGCCCAATGTAAATTAATGTGAAGCCCAAAATAAGTTAAGGATCAAAGCCCAAGTGTTTGATAATGCAAGCCCAAATGAGTTAAAGTTAATTAATCTAAGGCCCAAAGTAAATATCCAATGGGTTAAGAGTTGGTTTAAACCTATGAGGCAAACCATGGATGATCCAAATTAGGGAGCAAGTAAACTTAGAGGCTAAGTAAGTGTGGTGAGCACACAAAGTGATTAATGTGATTAACAAAGAAACTTAAGGGATAAGTGTAGTAATGATCAAGTATACTTAATAATTAAGTAAGTGTGATGACCAACTGTTGTGGTGAGCAAGTAAGGTGACTTAATGGCTAAGAGGAGTGGTGAGCAAGAGTTGTGGTGATCAAGCAAGAGATAAATGTTGTGGAGGCCAAGTAAACTTGGGGAGCACATAAGGAATAGTAAGGAGGTGGACTAAGGAGGTGGGATGGCTTATTGACCATTGTGCCCTCATCTAGGATTGCTTATAAATAGCAAGCCTGCCTTTCATTTGTTGGTTGTTTATTTCCTCCAACTCCTTATACATTATAAGTTGGGAGCTTATTTACTTGAGAGGATAAGCACATATAAAGCTAGACTTCCTTTGTTAGATTTTCCCCCAATAACTTATAACTTATTGGTTTGAGAGAAAAAGCAAGAAAAGATAGAAGTTAACATTTGTTAGGTATTCGAGAAGCAAGAAGAAGATTGAGGATAAACAAGTGTTATTCAAGGAGTAAGTATTCTTAAACCATGATTCTCTTTTTCTTCCATTGTTAGAGAAGGGGGTATTGGTAGAACTAGCATGCTAAGGAATGATAAATCAAGGGCTTAAGTCTTAATAAACCGTAATAAGTCATGAACAAGTCATTTCTACTTATATAAGTTATAAACTTATGAAGATCTTGTAAGAACTTGTCATATGATAATGGTGATGAAGTTAGTAGGAACTTAATAAGAAATTGTAAGAACTTGTAACATGTTTACATTAATGGCACTAGTATGATAAGAAGATGTAAGAATAATGATTAAAGGACTTAACTCATTAATAAGTCATATGAAAATAAGACATAAGTCATGAAATGGAAATATAAGTATTTTATACTTTAATAAGTTGCAAAATCATCAAGAATAGGTAATGACTTATCATGTTTATAAGTTAACAAAGCATGTATGTCAAGATGGTAGCATGATGGATTGAATCCAAGAGAAATGATTTAAAAATCTCAAGTAACGAAGTTTCGCCGGAATTCACACGATTAGATGACAATCGCCGAATTCATGAAATTCTCGGAATGGAAGTCGAATTTTGATATTGAGCTTGGAAACATTGGTTTTCAATGGAGACAAGTCGTATGTCATTATAGAGTTGCGGACTCGAAAATGGCCGGATTCCGACTTAGAACGAAGAAATGAGCGTTGAATGTTCACGAACGTTTATCGTTTTCGTTAAAAATGGACTAATAGGTGAAATTTTAGCAAACGAAGTCGAAAATATAAAATTCTTGCATGAACGCATAGAGTACGTAATTTGTGAACCGTAGGCTCTTGAATGAGCCAATTCGGACTTATAACAAAGAGAGTTACGAGTCCGGAATCTCGCAAAGTTGAAAATCATCGAAAACTATCTCATGCTCAGAGTCGCGCGCTGCACGCGACTCAAGCTTAAATGACCGTGCCAGCAACCAGAGTGAGCTCCAACATCGCAAAACTCGCTACAATAACGCCGATAGTTAACAAAGGGACTCAGCCCAAATACGAGTCCGTCTCCAAGCCCTGATCGGCGCGACAGCCGCATAATACAAGACAAAGAAGAAAAGAAAGGCAATGAAGTGATACAAACTTAATGAACATGAAGTAACATTGTTAAGTTATAATTAAACCCCAAGTATGATCACTTAGGGTTAAAGAAAGTCAATTGAAGATGAACGCAAACGGTGTGCAATAAACGTACTTAATCAATGACGATCGAGTTTCGGATGATAACGTAAGGACGTTAAGTAAGTGTGAGGAAGAATAATTAACTTGAACCGAAGTTGTACTAATAAAATAACTTCACTTAAGTTATGGAAGAGACAGTAAGTCAGTAAGAATGATGTAAAGAATTACGGAAAAGCGGAACCCGATAATAACAAATCTAATACGGGATTAGATTGAGAAGTAGGTAAGATTCTTTAGGAACTAAATCGTTCATTCATGATCTAATGTGGTATATTATGTGCTTATGTGTGTAGAAAGCTGTAAACACTCAAAGGAAACGTAATTATTCTAGTAGCGAATCATCAAGGCAAGTTTTTCCTAAACCTTGTCTAACCTTCGTTTAGTCGTTTTTCAAATGATTCAAGTTATGAGATGCATATATGGTTTTTGAAGAAAGGGTCGATGCCGCTTTGACTCGGCTAGACTAATCTTGATAGATTGATTGATTTCTTTACAAGTCTTTCAATATAGAATTGTTAACGCTTATCCTATGCCAACTCTTTGAATGCACGGAGTTACTGGATATAAGGTAAGCTTAAACATGTATAAACAAATGTATTTTCATCGATTATTCGATGGGCACGTGAGGTTGCCACAACTTAAACGCATTACACGTTTAATGGATGTAGTGTTGATCAACATAGGTACCTTATAAATTTGATCACCTAGATGTACTAAATAAAGATATCGCCGACTTACTTTTACTTCGTGTCGGTTGTCCTTTTCAAAGAAACTATAAGACGTTCACGTCTTGAACTAGAATGATGAATTGATGAATATTGTTGTTGTAAAATGTTTTGAAGGAAAAAGGAAAGCTATTTTGAATTATTGATAGTATTGTAACTATCATCCGGTTATCAAGATATATGATTCCTATGTTTCAAAGCATGTTTTTAAAATGAAATTGCTATACTTGCTGAGCTTGTTATGCTCATTCTTGCTTGAACGATATGAATGCAAACTTAGGCGAATGGACCGAAGGATTCTACAAGGATAAAGAGAAGGCTAAAGTGAACGTGTAGATTGCCTATGTAATAGTATAGGTTTGTAATGATAATATTTGATATTATGACAAGAACAAATATAACGTTATAAAGAACCCAGGGAATGGTAGTATTGTTTTGGAATATATATAAGATATATTAGTTCTTTTGAGGCATTTCAATTGAATGTTTGTGTGAACTGTAGCACCGTGGAGCACCATATGTCGGGTTGAAAGAGACCCGGATTTGGGGGCGTCACATTAATTTTAAATTAATTCAGACCTAACACATTTTAACAATAAAATTATATTGTCCATTGCTCCCGCCTCTCGACCGTTGATCTGAGAATTCTAAATTATAGTTTTAATTTAGAGCTTTATCAAATTTAATTAAAGTATAGTTCATTAATGAATGAATGCTCTACTTATTGATGTTTAGATATCCATTAATAAGTAGATGTCCCTTTTATGTTTGTTAAGTAATAATTTTGGATTATGGATGAATATTTATAATTTATATATGTAAGTTATTAAATAATGAATATAAGTTATTAATTTATATATGTGTGTGTGTGTGTGTGTGTGTATATATATATATATATATAATAACTTTTATATATAAATGTATATGTAAGTTATTAATTAATGAATATAAGTTAAAGTGATTAATTAATGAATCTAAGTTATGATTTATTAATATATATATATATACACACACACACACGTATATATTAATAACTTATATAAATGAATGTAAGTTATTAATAAATACATATATATTATATATATATATATATATATATATATATATATGTAGTATATATACTACATCCGTCCCATAATAAGTGTTTTTAAACTTAAATCACACATTACCACACAAGCTAAAATGGCAAAATACCTTAATATATTTTCTTTGAAGTTGAAAAGTTAATGAGTGTCATTTAATTGTAGTGATGGTAAGATGCAATAAATATCATTGAATGCATAAGGGCATATATGAGAAAATATTGCAAAAATTGTATTGGAGTTCTAACACATCACTTATTTTGAGAAAAATATTAAGCCTAAAAAAGCACTTATTGTGGGACTGAGGTAGTATTAAATTATTAACAACTTATATAGTAAATTATTAATTAATAATTTACATTAATTAATAACTTAATTAATGTAAATATTAAGTGTGTGTGTATATATATATATAAGTTATTCTGGATCTGGATTTGGATATCGAATCCGGATATCCGTATCCGCCGGATATATTTTACTGACGGATGTTAATCGAATATGAATCTTTATGGCGCCCCAAAAATAGGTATACATCACCCATCTTGGGTAGTCAAATACGTATGGTCAAATTTAAATCAACTTACTAATATAATCGCCGTGTACAATGCAATACTTACATAAAGCGTGAATTTGAATACAATATTGTCTACTTAGAGATCATACTGAAACTCAAAAGGAGTCCTCAATACAATTATTATCACACTATTTCACGGAATAGTGAGAACTACTAATCTTATCCTCCGGACCATTACTCCTGGTTCCCACTGGCTCAAATATATTTTTCTCAAGAGAACGATGAAAGAAAGAAGGGTGACTAGCCCAAGAAAATAATATGACTAAGATCCGTAATGTTAACAATATTGCTGATTAGAATCATCTGAGCTGCGAGATCCTCAAATTATTATCAGCCACGAATAAGTGAGGAACTACTAATCTATCCTCCTCGAAATTAATCCACATCAAGTTTAACTCCAAATGAATATATTCCATTATTTCACAGAGTCAAGGTGAAATAAAATCTACTATCTTCGATGAAAAATGATTATAAAAGATAATTCATCAATAAATTATCATTAGCCTACTTCTAACTTTGTTAAATATTAAAATATAATGAACATCAAGTTTAACTACTACTGGTGAACCAAAGAATCCATTAAAAGAGTCAGTAGAAAATAAAATCTACTATCTTTTATGATTTAAAAGGTTTTTCATCATCTTTGTTATAATGCGAGACTCGACTTTAATAAATATTCCACATCATCGAATCACCCCTACACTACGGCCAGGATATTCTTTAGTATCACGACCACATTATTCACGACACTACGGGCCGAGAATATTTGTGTATTCATTAATGGTCATGATCATGCCAACAATCGATCATCAACTTGACATAGTCCATCGAGATTTTACCACATCATTTGTAACATTATTTACAGTCATAATACTCTGATCATTTGTATACCAAGTCCATCTACGCACGAATAGTCTCAACAAATATAATTATACTGATGAGTCCATATTGATATGCCTTCAAGTTCGAGATTACTTTATCACGTAATATAAACATCGGGATGATAGTGAATTCAATATTCAATAAAACAAGTTCAAGAATTATTTTATCTAGAAATATCGATATTATTAATGTCCAAAGTATATCAAAGTTTTAATCTTTTGGGTTTTAAAGAGTAAAATTCAAAGAACCATGCATCGATAAGAATATTTCCATGATTCCAGATCTTAATGAAACGCAAATATCAAGGATATTCCACTAATTTCAAAGAGTATAAAGTCAAAAGTTTAAACCAATTGGGTATAATAAAGAATAGAATAATAAAAGAAATCACCATGCGGTGCGATAACAAGACTATGTGAGTTATTCAATGAAATAATAAATAATCTGGAACCCGGTCCGTAAAAACACACAGACATGATGATATTCAAGAATGAATAATAAAGAATGGAACTAGGTCCAAATGAATAAAACAATGGAATAACATGTTCTCTTCATTAATAATAATAATAACACCTCTTACTTTTAGTAGAGATCAATATCATTAGTGTAAAACACTTCTTTCTCTCTTATTCTTCTATACTTCCATAGAATAATAATAATAGCGGAACCCGCCATGTGAAAAAGCGAATTGTGAAAAAAAGTGGTTTGGCCTTTTTGTGTGCAACAAGTGGTTCGACGCATGTTCCAACGACAAGTAATAAATAGAAGAGTGGTGTCACCAATGTATAGAAAAAAAATGGTTTGACGTCGTATAATTACTATCGAGGTTATTCCAATGAAGAATAATAAGCGATGGAATATCTCATAACAGTTTCTTTATTACATGAATTGAATAAATAAGAATAACACACATTTTACTTTCAACAATTATTATTATAACGTATTATCGAATAATCTATAATGATCGTGTAGTAACAATAAAGAGAATCCTATACTTTTATAAATATGCAATCATGAGTGTAGTAACAAAATACTCTTCTTCTTTCTCTCTTATTCTATCTCTATTCTCTACTCTCTATTGAATAGATTAATGAAAAATAATGAAACCTAGTTCAAGTCTGTTATAAAGATTTCTAACCAATTACTTAATACGCATGAAAAGAAAGTACGATTTTGAATAATTAAAGTGGTTTGGCACAATGTGTAATAATAATAATAATAATGTGAATACGAATAAGTGGTTGATTAATAATGATGATTGGCGCTTTATAATATGAACGGCATGGTTTGGCGTCTGGTAAAGGTAATTACTATTCTTCTTAATTACTATTATTAGAGACTCTTAGATGATGACATAAACAAAATAATTAATACCACAAACTAAGAACTGCAGGATAATACAACATTTAAAATCTTTACAATTATTAATCATTTATAACTGAACTCAAATTTATTCCGATTTAATATAACATATTAAACGAGATCTTGTGACAATGATCAATAATATAAGAGATATGATCTGACAATGTTACGCATATAAACTTCATGGAATCAATACAGTAACAGGCACTAATTAGTTCAACGCAAGAGGTAACACTTCTGATGATGCTATTATTATTATAGAAAGATAATTTTATCGTTTTCTAACTACGACAATACTTATCCCAAATTAATATTCACCGAATCAGATATTCCCCCGACCAAACGAATATTTTATAACAAATTGCTTACTTTTGCAAAATTTATAAATATTACCCACAACTATAACATTATATCAAATTTATTCCATAATATTCAAAAATAATATTTATCTTCATAGAGCCTTACAAATACGCCTATATCCGTATTATTCGTATCCGCTTATTCACGGATACCTTTAAATCAAATAATTATCCGTTTTTTTCCTAATAGAGTTCCGCTTTTTCAATCATCTGAATTTTCCGGTTACCATTTACAGCCCTACATAAACATTTAATCGAGAACTGCAGGATAATACAACAAAACAGAACTAACCCAAGGAGATGATATGATGGCATATAAGCATGGAAACAGAACAGGCACTATTGTTGGCACTACTGTATCATCCAAGTCCGACGATAGAAGAGCCAAACATCTTAGAGCCCCATTGACTGCATAATTTGAGAGTAGAGTTTAAATCATTGCCATGGAACATCATCACCATGTTAATAGGCTCATTAATCAACAGTCTGAAAAAAGCCAGAGCAAGTTAGCATTATGACATTCAATTCTGATAGCCTAAGTCCTTGACCAATAAATGCAACATGCTAATCACAAGGGGATCTCTGCATGGTTTCTTTTTCGTTCTTATTCTCGTTTTGGCAAGTCCAAAGTTATGATACCATTAACAACAAATAAAATATCTTTCTTATCTAGGTCGAATATTTTCATATTGGGGCTATCTGGTCAAGCATTTTCAAGCATGAGAGTGAGGTAACATGAGTGCCTTCCAAGCATTTCAGCGCCTGCCGTGCCTTTCCAGTAGACAAGGAAGCCTCAACCAAGTGTGGAATAACACAGGGCATGCCTTAAATAGTAAGCAGACCCCAACCTCCAAGCCAGATCAACGGATTTCTTGGCTTTCTTTCACATGCAACACCTACTAAACCCTTAGTTTCTCATGAGGTTGTCAATCATTAAGATAGAACTCAAAGCCACAGTTTCACCAATATTATGGGTCATCTGCTAACCTCAATCAATAGGTACACCGTACACTAATATGTCAAACTATTTTCGGATAAATGAGTATGGCACATTAAACATAATGAGCTCAAGGCATGGATAAAAGCACTAGTTCTACATCTATACGCACCTAAACTCACACCACGCTTTACAAACTTAAAGAAAGACAAAGAGGCCTTAATAGAATAGGAAGGAAAAAGACAATCTCAATAAACAAAGCATGTGGTAAGAGTTATACAAGGGCTTTGCAGGTCTACATTCAAAACCATATGGAGAGTGAAGAAGGAAAATTATAATGGCTTAGTAAAACAAACACGAACTCACAAATTACCTGCATTCATGTTAGCCTGATCATTTATCAACTTTAAGAGGAATGGCAGTAGGTCAGGCCAATCCTCTGGCCAGTCATAATGTGCAATGGATGCCACAGCCATACTAACTGCCGTGCATATTTTTCTATGAGAATCATCCAGTGAAAGTAAAAGAAGACTACGTATAGTTGCCTGTAAAATGATCTTAAGCTTAAGAATTTACTCATAGTGAATAAAAAGAAAAAAGAAATTATATTGAATAAAATGGAAGAATGTAGCGCATAAAAATGAAGTCAAAGCAAAGAAAATAGAGGTTAGTAACCATATGGAAAGATTAAGAGTGTTGTAAAAGAGATTTTAGATGAAAAATGTTATAAAATATAATGAAGAAATCATAACTTGCGATGTGGCTCAATGAAGTTTATGCAGTACCTTCCAAGCGGAAATGATGCCCAAAGTCTAAAGCGATAAAGGGATAAAGCATATATCTATCTTTAAAGTGATTATAAAATCAAGCAGTTGTGTAATTGAACAGCAATAGATCAAACAAATAAAATATATAAAACAGAAAGTCGGACAATAAAAATCATAATAAACGTAGAATTCACTTATCAGCGATACTGCAAATGAGAATCAGACACTCAATTTATCTTGAGGCTCAATGAATTCATGAAATCTTTGATAAGAACCATTTTAACTTCAGGAATATGCAAACAAAGTAAACATATTTCAATTTACCAATCTTAATGCATTTTGAAAATTAGGGGGAACTAAAGAAAGCAATACCTTTTCACACTTGAAACAACAGGATGTTCAAAAGTTTCCTCACCCTCCTCCCAGTGTTTCTTGATGAACTGCTTTAGAAGAACCGCAGCTAGGTGAAGCAAGTTAAATCTTACAAGGCAAAGAATGAAATATAACAAAAATGTGAAACGTGATAAGAACAATAACCTATTTTCTTCACCAAAATTACAGAAATCACATGCGATAAACCAATTTAGAACCAAATCACAAATTATGCCAACAAAGATAAAAGGATATCTGGCGCGACCCCAATGGAAGCTCCCTGTTCCCAGAAATCTTGGACAAAGCACTTCCAAAACCTTCAAAAGAGTTGCATAATTAGATTTCCAATATTAGTTCCAATACGCCTATTCTTGAAGGTAATAGTCTTCAAATATCAAGTAAAGTTTGGTTCCATAATGTTTCACAATTCCTAATTATTTAGTAAGTAATTATCATCAAGTTAAAAATGAAGGTAGAAACACAATTAAGCAGAATAAATAAAAGTAAAAACAAGGAATGATACAACAATATCAATTCAAATTATCCAACCAAAATAACTAACAAATGGTGTAGATATCTAAATGTAAATAGATTTAGATGTAGAGAGAGGGAGGGAACCTGGTTGAAGGGATGCCTGATGCAAAGAGGTCTCGGCGAAAGATCGAACTTGTTGATTAGTATCAAGAGTGGCATTCAAGCAGTTAATGAGCCATTGCTGATCTTGATCCACCGTGCTTTCCATTAATTTCCTAATTCAAACTCAACTGCTTTATTCTGTGTGAAATCTATAACGATAATCGTGTCTTAGTTTCCCGCTCCGGAGATTTCTGCGGCAAATTGGAGGGAGTGAATTTTATAAGTGGGGGAGTATATATATAGAGAGGGGGAGTGTGTGGAAGTAGAGTTAGGGCTTATTAAAAGTTTAGTCGGACCGGGTTCACGGAGAATGGATTGGAGGCCGAGCCGTATCATTTATCATTATTAAATTCATTTTTCTGTCTCGGATAATACTAGAATATTTGAAAAAAGGGAAATAATCTCAATTTTGCCGATAAATCCGATCTGATAGTTATTCTTCACTGACCACAAAGTTATAGGGACTATATTTCATCTTTGTGTCATTGCTCAAGTGATGGACATGCACTTATCTCTGTGTCATTGCTCAGGTGATGGATATAATAATTATCATGCTTCTTTCTTTCTTTTTTGACGTAGCGGTGTAATTGTATCACATTAATTTTTTATTTTTTTATCATTAGAACTTTAATTATATTTCAAATCTTTACAAAAAAAAAAAAAATTAATTTCCTCGATAAAGTTTATTCCATCCTTGTCTGCCTAAAAAATCAAAGTTTCCTCCTTTCCTTCCTACTTGCAATTTAAAATTGTTTAAGTTAAAATGAAAGTAGGATGAAAAGCATAACATTTATTTACTCTAGTACAAATTAATCTCATTAAGTTTTATCAAGAACACAAAAACTTGTTGAACTAAAAAGTAGTACTACATAACTTTTGACTGTTTCAAAACAGACGATAGCAAAATCTCATTCCCATATGCTCTTAAGTTGACGAGTGTGCTTGAAATCATAGGCCATTACCAAGCTCCCATCCATTCTTTTCAACACAAATCTCTCCACCAATATATAGCACCCAAACTTCCTCCATCCATCTCCAAACTCCTCCGCCCTATTCACCCTCACTTGCCTTTCTTCTCCACCAACCCATCCAACTCTTGCTTCCTCCCATTTCAGTCTTTCAACAATCTCTAAACTCAAACCCACTCTTACTTCTTCCCCTCCGCTCCCCAAACTCTTGTACCATATAGCCCTATCAACCACATTTTTCTCATCCCACACAGCTTCCCGCCCGGCAACCAATACCACTTCATTTTTAACAACCACGTCAATCACTACAGCATTGCCTTTACTATAATCATTGTCGCACTCAAATATCTGCTCCCATCTTTGTTCGAGTGTCATCTCATAAAACATCGAATTTTTCACCTGATTTCTCAATGTTCCGTCTTTGACGAACACAAAAGGGCAATACCACTTCCCCACATTAACAGGGTTGGAACTCTTGTAGGACACTGGGATGTTAAAGTCTGGAAGGCGGGCACGGAGGGCAGTGTTAAGCCCTGCAGCTTCACCTAATTCGTAGTTTTTCGGGGTCTTGGTTTGAACCTGCCATCCTTTTCTCCTCAAGAAGTTTGGAGGGAATGAATCACGAGCAACAGAATTGGCATAAAACTTACCCTTTTCATTGCACATAGTTTCATGAAGAGCAATCTCAAATTGTTGATATGTGTTATGTGGATCTAATTGTCTTGGCTTCGCATCTTGAATGCATCTGCAGAAGCAGCATGTAGCCATGTCTTCCTCCGTTGAACAAGCGTATGCCTCCCTGAAAACACCATCAAATTCAGGTGCCAAGAATGAGAATTTTAACGTAAGCAAGAAATAAGATCTCCATACTAAAATGAAAGTCCTATACTCTCAAGTTCATGTTTTTGATTTTAACACATACCCTATATGGCTTCCATGTGGCTCAATTGCGTAGTACCGATTGCAGGACAAGGGCTGATTAAGAACCGGAATGAAAACAACATCATGATCAGAAGTATGTTTGTGTTCCCAGAACCTGATGTGTATCGAGTAGTCAAGTTCTTGTTCTGAGGGAAAGGCAGATCGATAAGGTCACGTTCCTTGCACAATCCGAAGCAACAATAAAGCTCGGCTTCTTCATCTTGGATTACCAAATAACCTGAATTTGGACCCTCAGCTGGTAATGAAAGAGATTCAGGGGAATTTATATAGTGAGATAGAGGCCTGGTAACATACATGGTTACTCTTTTTCTTCTAGTAATTATCATTCGAATACAACCTGAAATGTCATGTATATATAGAAGAAATGTGTTGAATTTCAAAGTGCGTGGAGAACTTAAACAAGTAATCACGCCTATGTTGACTTATGACTTGTTCAAGATTATTAAGCATCAACGTCCCATTTTCTTAGGATACATGCAAAAATATATTTTAGAAAATACAGACAAGACGGCAAGATTTATTTTGATATTACAGAGGTACTTCTCGGATGGTTCATTTAGGTTAACTTAATTAGTTGTTTAGATTAAGCTGCTTAAATAATTAAATATATTTACTTGCATGTTTCACTAACTAATATACATCTTATTCCAGAATTAGCAGTTAATAATCAGAGTTAACAAGAACAGTCTTCCGACATAAAAAGAAGTAACGGGTATCAATATCAAAGATAATATTACTGCTATTACATTCTATCAACTCCCTTTAAAAGATCTAGATTTACCAACAAAAATATCCTACTATCTTTGCACCACTTGTTCATCAGTTTCAAAGCTTTAAAACATGATTTCCATCCTTCTTACTTGCACTAGTCCAACCATGATGGTGATGGCTGAAAATCCATCTCCAAACCTTCCGTCCTTTGCTTCCCTTTTTGATCCTCTTTTCATTTACTGTAATTCTACATAATCCCCCATGGCCAAATAGCCTATTTTCTTTCAGATTTCCTCCACATTCACAATGTTCTGAAACAGAGGTTGGAAGATCAATCATCTTTAAAGCAGAGTACTCTGTTTTCGGCTCCGATGACAAATCAAGCTTCAAATCAATAAAGCCCGACTCGTCCATGCCTTTCAAGTCACTTTCTTTCACCGGAAAACCACACTTCTTCGGAACAACAGAGGCACCACTATTCAATTCATTCAAATCCCCACCATTCTCTGCATCCAATAAACCTCTACTGAATCCACTTCTTCTTGGCTCTGCCTCATTAACATCAGAAATTTTAGCACTTGAAAAAGCAAATTCACTACCTTCACGATCTGGGTCATTGAAAAGATTTCCCCTAAAACTACAAAGAGATCTAGATCTCGATACACCCATATACTCAGACACCCACATATCACTTTTCTCGTCAAACCCATCCACACTTTTCTCACATCCATTACCCTGTTTCCCTCTTTTTTTCCTAAAGAATTTTCTAATTCTCCAAAACCCATTACTCCTCTTGACTTCGGTACAACTGCTACTGCTCCTCTTGAGCATAACAAATTCATCTGATTTTTCTATTTTGGGCTTTGAAAATTGGGTCGGATCAGTTTTTTCATTCTCTATCAAGAATGAGATTCTGCCAACACTTCCCACCTCCACTGTACTGCAGGAATTGCGGTAGGAGGAGAAATCAGAGCAAGAACAAGAAGATAGACGTTGCTCTCCACAATCAGAGCAAACGAGCTTGATCAATCTATCTTTGAGGCAGTAAGCACAGATTCCAACAGAAGAAGAAGATGGGTGTTTCATACAAGGAAGATCTAATGAAGAAGAATAACTGTAATCTGAGTTGATATTGCCATTAGATACTTCCACAGCTTTGCCCCTCTCTTTCATTAGTTACCGATCAATAACCAATAAAGAAGAAACAAAATCAATTGTTTTTTATGGAGATTGGAGTCTAAAAAATGGGCAAGGCAACCATGTAGAAGAAAGAAAGATATATATAGAGTTGATCAAATATGCCTGCTTTTCTTGGACAGAGGAAAATAGATAACACGGGCCTGTTGAGTGTGGACATTTATTTCTGCATTGAGGGCCTAAACAAAGATCTTGCGTCAGTAGGCTGAAACTATTTGTAGCTATGGAGGTAAAGTTAGAATTTGGATACGAAGATCTCAAGAGCTTGATATCGCAAAATTTTTATTTTTAAGTTAAAAAAATAAACAAGTATTTATAATTTATTTTAAAATAAATTAATTTAATCAAATATAATTATTTATTTTGTCTCTCTTTTCATGAATATTATTTTTAATAATTTTATATTTAATTTTAATTTATAAATCATTACGAATCAAACTACCATAATTTTTTTTTATCATAATTTATTTTAATTTAATTTTTTATAAATTAAATTGATATAAAATTTTAAGTTATTTTATAAATCACAATTTAAAATCACTTATAAATCAACTTATATTTTAATTTTAAGTTATTTTAAGATAAGTCATTGACGGACATGCTCTAAAAATAGAATGAAGACAAATTAAGGCTGAGAAATAAATGGAGATATTATAAATTTATTTCAATTATATCTTGTTTGAGTTTGGGTTTTGGGTTTTGGGTTTTGGGTGGGGTGGAACTACAGACTACAACAGTAATGTTGATGTAGTGTATGATGAGTTGGTAGAGGAAGAAATAGGCTTCACCTTTACGTTTTGTTTGGAAGGGACAGTGGTGATTAAATTACAAGGGAAGTGTGATGGAATAGTATCGATCACTCTCTGTCTCTGTCTTTCTGCAGATATGATATGATTGTGTAGGGAAAGTGCGTTCAGGCCTTAATAAGTTGAGTGAAGGAATGAACTTACAACACAGGGCGTTCAGGCCTTAATAAGTTGAGTGAAGGAATGAACTTACAACACAGGGCACAGGCAGCAGCAGCTTGTCTAAATTTATGGCACTACAATTTATACACACTACACTAGTATACATTATAGTAATAGTATAGTGTAGTTTAGTATAGTATGGAGTATTATGGGGTATCTATCTATATTAATTACTCCTACCATCTACCTATCTTCGAATCTGTTGGTTTCAATCAATCTTTCAGCTATTGCTTTATGCCAAACACTAGAATTTTAATTTTTTCCGTTCTTAAAATATTAAGTATAGTTTAAGATTTTGACACATGGATTAAAAAAGTATCATTTATCAAATAAAATTTATTTAAAATTTTATCATTACTTGAAATAAAATTATAAATACTGAGGATATATATTTTTAGAATTTTGAAAGAAGGTAGGAATAAAGAATAAAAAAAATTATAAACGACAAATTTTTTTTTTAAAACGACAATTTTTTATAAATGGAAGGAGTAATTTTATGTACTCCTAATCAATTATCTCTCTTCTTGAATTGCCATAACGGCCATAGCAACACTTTTTATTAAATAAAATTTGCAAATATTTATGATGCAATTAAATTATGAGTAATCAAGTTTGATTTTCAATCATTACCGACACACACTTTGAAAAAACTGTCAAGTAACGCAACACGTCTGCTATTGAGCATGATGCCCAGACCGCACGCCGGATCGATCATTGGATGGATGGAAGGAAGGAAACACACCGACGGCTAAATTAATTAAGCATTAATGTAAGAAAAGTTATAAAAACCGGCGTTTTACTCAAATCATTATGAGATCCCTTGTCACTCCTCCATTTTTTACTTTTCATTTTTTTGGCTTTATTTTGATTAGATAAAAATAATTAATGATGATTTATTTTTTTTTTATATTTTTTCAAACGAAATTTTTATATTTAATTTTTGATTTACACGTGTTAATTTTATTAAATAAAAATCAATTGATTTAAACCCATGCTTTAGTAGAAAATACGTGTATCCAAAAAAAAAAACTACTCCATATTGCATTAATATACTTCCTATGATTCTTTTTATTTCATATTCAAAACATTTAATTATTAATACACTATCCATAATTAAATATTTTTAATACATTAAAATTCCATCCATAAAAGTAACCCTAAAATAATATGATTCACAAGTGATATTTAAAATTTGAACAAAAAATTATCGATTATCCCCTAGAAGGACTCTGTATTACTCCTACTACATGTTACTACTACTAAATTAAAAAACGTAAATGTTACTCGATCATTATGTTTCCTTCCTTCCCTTGTCACTCCATTCTTTTACTGCTATTTATTGCTAGATAAAAAAACTACTCCATATTTATAATAGCATTTTTTTTATATATCCAGCTCTGAACTTGCTATATAAACACTACTACAATAGAGTACAGTTGGGAGTGTCAATAGTCTTCCCAGGACCGTCCATGAGGATTGAGATTCATGGTCATCTTCACCTTTACCAATCTGCAATTTCTCATGTTTCCCGCCACTCTCTCTCTCCTCCATACTTTCTCTCTCTAAAACCCAAACTTTCTCGCTCCATTAATCCCCTCCCTGCTTTAAGTATATCTTTACGACCCTCATTTTCTCCCTCCAAACCTAACTTCAGGTTCAGGCATAGGCATAGGCATAGGCATGTTGGGGTTTCAAATATTGAACAAGCCCCAAGTTGGAGCAATGAAGAAAAAAAGAACAAGTCCGACGATGAGGACCTAACGGCGGACGGAGAGGTATACAAGAAGACACTGAGATTGGTAGAGTGTTCGATGTTCGCTGCACTTGGTGGGTTAGCTTATATCCTCAGCAGTTCTCTTGCAATTGAGGTAATAGTATTACTACTAATCTGCTTCATTGCCGGATTTTCTCAAATAGTTGGTGTGCTTGGTTCAACACATAATATTTGTGTGATGAAATGTTGATTATATATTGACATCCATCATTTGTGAAATGGTTGATTACTCTATTTTGATTTAATTTCAAACGTTGATATTACTGCTCCAGTATAATTGTGTCCAGGAGCCTTAGCTTTTACATATATTTTTTTTAGAATTGATATTTCCGAAAAGTAAATTTTGATACTTCCACGAGGTGTCAATGAGGTGTACTCCCCTCATTATTTATGTCGAAATATCAATTCTCTGTGTTTTTTTTCCTTATGATTAAAGGTTTGATACGACACCAACAATATATTTTTTCAGCATGCTAAGACATCACTTTAGTTTTCTTGTAACAAAAAAAGTGTTCAAAATAAAAAAACGAGTCTTTTTTATTTTCATTTTCTCCCCCTCCTTTTCATATTTGAGTGTCACTTTGAATACTGTGCTATGCTAAGACGTTAAAATTTGAAACCACATGCCCATGGGATATATTTTAAATTTGTTTATTTTTTTCATATCATTCTTTAGCAAGTAAAGTGCAATTTTGGATGGAAAAAGAAGTAATGAAAAATAATATCTAATTGACCTGTCAGCACCTCTTTATGCAATAACCGTCATTTTGAAAATGATATTCCTTGGAAGATCAGAATATATATACCTACTGTTTGGGGGAGGAGGTGTTGCAAGTTGATAACCACTGAAGTTTTTATCAGCTTTCCATATTTCTAGTCTTTTCTTCCTTTCGTAGGCTTGACGTTCAAGTAGAGATTTGATACAGTCGTTGTGAAGTGGTATTGAACCTAGCTTTAGTTCATAGATTTGTCAATGCATTGATATGGCTGTTACGGTATTTTCATATTCTAAGATATGAGAATGTTGTTTCAAATGAAATGCTTACACTATGAATATTTGACAGAATTACTTTGGCTGTTTCTTTGCCTTGCCAATAGTATTCTCCTCTATGAGATGGGATATAGCAGCTGGCAGAAAAACTATGGTTTGTTAATATCCATACCCAGTCATCAAAAAAACATTAACGTTCTTCGTGTGTTACATGTATGTTTCCTAAGCATCGTATATTCTTCACATACTTGCAGGTGGCAACTGCTACACTATTACTTGTCTTGTCTGGTCCATTAAAAGCTTTAACTTATCTGGTAAGCATGCTCTTTGGTCACACTAGCTATTACATATTGCCTGTTCTTCGGCTTGCTTCCATTGATAAATCTCTGATTTACTCTCCCGAGTGTTCCTCCTCTATCAATTTGAGGCTTTGATAAGGTTTCATAATTCCTGTAATGGTTTAGGCTTTTTACTTAAATTTTATGTGGGACTCCTTCCTTGAATATGTTATAGGAAAAAACATCTTGCCAGTCCCCCCCACCCCCAGACAAGTATGTCAGCATGTAATTATACAGGGTAACCTTTAAATTCAGTGTTGGACTTTGTTTGGTTGATAATGTTATTAGCTCATGTCAATAAATGGAAACATGAACAAGGTGCCTAGTCTGTGGAGGGTTAAAATATATAATTATCCTCTCTTGTCCTTTATAGCTCTAGAGAGTGTTAATGTGCTATTGTGATCATTTTAGGACGGTTAGTTTTCAATTGTTCTCTTCCTATATTAATAGATACGTCAAATGATATGCTAAAGAGACTTGCTGATATCTTAATTTGCGGCCTATCATCCTCTTGCAGTTAATGTACGGGTTGCTTGGTCTCACCATGGGTTCTCTGTGGAGGTATTCACATTTAACTCAGATTGTGCCACTAGCTATAACATTTAAGAAATATTTGGAAAACATTATTTTTGTAAATTTTTGTGGTTTGATTATTTTTTGTGGTCCTTCTAAACAGTTTTTCAGGTGATTCATGAATTGTTTTAGACAGTTATAAAGATGACTATGTAATTTCATGATAATCACAAGCTTTATTCTCTTCTTGGATACTTTGATATTTTATGCTACAATATGCTATCGCTTTAACTAATTATCATAAGTTGGACTTGCAGTTGGACCGTTTTTTACTCCTCCTTGTAAATTATGGCATCGTCCAGTTGCTAGATCACTGTGATAACTGCCTGGTTTTCATTTTTTAAATTTCACAGGTTAAGGGCAAGTTGGGGGCTTTCCATTGTCCTGAGCGCAATTGTAGTGTTTGACTCCTTAGTCCTTTTAATTCTTGCACTTGTTTGAAGCTGTTATAACCAAATAGAGTCAAGGATGATGGAGTCTATTTGATTTGCAGGTTCGGGCTATGGGTGCGACGGGGTATGTTGTGATGTACTCGTTCTTGATGAGAGAGAACATACTTGCTTTGGTAAGTTGGTAACAACCTCCATCCCTAATTGTCATTTTCCAGACAATTTTTCACTAACACAGGGTTCCTTCCTCCTTTTGCTTGCTTGTAGATCACCATAAATATTCATGCTTCTCTCACATACATCCTCTCATCATTGGGATTTATAGCAATTCCGTCGATGAATACGATATATGCCATTTTTGGGATCCTGGTTGGTTTATCTTTCTCTTCTCTCTATATGTTTCTTGTTTTTCATGTAAAAAATACTCCACTACTAATGTTTTATTTCTCCCTTTTCAACAGCTTTTGATTAATTGTGGTTTCTTCGTTTTTTTGCTACATCTTCTGTATTCTGTGTTTTTCACCCGTCTTGGGATGAAGGGATCACTGAGACTGCCAGGATGGCTGGAGGAGGCAATATAATGGAGCTGGACTGCTGGAGTAGTAATTCGGAATTTGTATCTGATAATATAATACATACACTATAATATTATAGATAGATAGATAGATAGATAGATAGGACTAGGAGGCATTAGCAACCTATGAAAAAAGTAAGAAAAACAAGTGTTTTTAACATTATCTTGAATTAAAAATTTTGGAATCTGATTTATATCCAATTTTTTTGCGTTAAAAATCTAATAATCACATTTCAAAAGCTTGAACACTCCGCGAATCAATTAACTTTTGAAAAAAATCTAATACCAGTTTTTAAAATTTTGCTTCTCCAATATATGCACGAAATAAGATACTTTTATAATTTTGCAAGAATGTCATTCAAATTGTTCTGTTAAATAGTTGAAGATTATATATATAACCATACAATATTTGGTAAAACCATATCTCCTTACCTCTATTTTTGACCATTTCTCGAGGGTCAGATGCCATACAATACCGGCACAGAACTTACTGTTTTATTTCAGTTTCTAGATAGTACTTGAGACAGAATTTTGTAATGCCGTCCTTATCAATTATGGCCCCAACCCCATCATCTGAATTAATAAAATACTTTATTCAAAAGTAAAATCACAACTAAATTATAGGAGTAGTAGAATAGATTTACAATTCACAGGTTCGCTCTAATTGCACATGAACAAAAAGTTTACTAGCTAGCTAATTAGCCCCACAACAAATTGTTTACTTCTTCCTCCCTTTGGCTTCTCATTCCATTACTATCCAAGCACACAAAGAGAGGCATAATACATTTGAATTTCCAATAAAATGACTTGCTCCAGAGTACAAGCATAAATGAAAACATCATCAAAATTGCACCATCAATTCCCATCTGTTACCTGACGCTAATAAGCGAAAACCAATTAAGCAAAGGATGTCTTTTTGTGAGGAAAAAATAACCTAGACTTCAAAGTCACCAAAAGTAACCAACGTAAACCTCAATGTAAAGTACAGTAATCTAAAGAGATGAGGTACCTAAAATAGAGAATAAGCGCCTCTCAAGCCTCTTTTCTTGTTATCCTGACATTTGTAAAACAAAGAGATTATAAAACAACTGTAAACAATTCAAAGTTTAGAAATGAAGTCTCAGGGTAGCTTTGTTTTGTTTCGGTGTAGCTCAACAGAACATGACTAACTATTATAATTATGTAGAGGGGACAAATGGATTGATTTAGTGGGTCACTAATGGGTTGAGTCATAAAAAATTACTTTAAAATGGGTTGATTATTATGTGATCAAACCATAAACACATATATAACACTGTACTATAGGGGTTTAATAACACCCAACTTAAATTATTATCATTTTACAATTATTTGCTAAAAAAATATTTGAGTGAGTCATGCACCAATAATCCAACTAAAATTCTGTAGGCTCAAAGACCACATTGCTTACCTGAAACAATAGATTCCGAGGGCCGTTGTTATTTCATGAATGACCGATGTGGCAAAATGCAGATAGAGTGCCGCTACAATTCAGCCAGAACAAATAGTCAGCCATGAAGCACGACAATCATCAAACATACAATTAGGACAAGTTATTTATCTTAGGAAAGGGTAAATTCTGAAAACAGAACTCCAATTTATCTCCACTCATTAATGGAATAATTGGAGAGATAACAATCATATATAAAGTATTAATTGAACAGGTTTACTTTTATCCCAGGCAAAAAAAAATGGTCTCAGACAGGCAGCACGTCAAAAGCATAGGATCTGAAGGATTTCTTAAAGAAAGAAACTGTAAAGCAAGGATTACTAGAAACTGGAAAATTTAAGTTGATGGAGCAATGCAAGCAGTCATACCTGTGTACACACAGTAACCGAGAAGAACCCAGTTCTCTTCAACTAAAGGAATTCTGAAACAAAATAAAATCTGTGACTGGAAAAAGTACAATCAATCATAGGATAGTTGTAATACAATTAGGCCTCCTCTTTGTTCTATCAATTCTAAATTAGAATAGATGGAAACTTTCTGCTCAAGTTTAAGGGTGTTTAGATAAATCATGTTACACATACCCATCGTTCAGTCTGGCAGTGAGCGTATTTGCGATGGCAAACGGGAGATATAATAGAGACTGCAAAAATGTTACATGGTTCATGTGAAAATATTAGCTGCATAAACATAATAACAATAGACAAGGTTATTCAACACGTCACTGGAAAATGAAAGTAACATTATCTCAAAAAAAAAGATTGTTATGGAAAGTTCAGAAACGTTAAAAACTCTCCATGTTTGGAAGTTGAGCGGATGATGAAGCAAAAGGTCTAAGGTCAAAATGTTATTTCAACTCAAATTTGGAGATCTCATGCACCTACAAAAATCAACTATACACATATAGACTCTTTATTAAAATTATGAACTTATCTAAGCAAATTCCGTTCCAAATTTATTATATCTCAATTTCCATATTTTAAGAAAGAGGCTGGAAGAGCTTCCCTACATGTAAAAATCTTTGCATGTGTAACCTATGAACACTTAAATTACAATGATAAACAATATCTAGCAAAATTCAACGTTTCTTCCCCGTTATTATCCCACAGAACAAGCAGATCTTACTTCTAGAACCATGTAATGCAAAAATCAGATGCGACAAAAACTGCCTCAGAATTCCAGATGCATGGATGCACCATAAGAAAATTAGTTCAATTCATATCAGGTAGTAGAGGGGTATTATGTTGTCAATATATGCAGGCTGTAAAGATGACACCCAAATCTGATAAAACTGACACCAAATTTATCATTATACTAACATATTAAAAAGAAAAAAAATTACAGACCAATAAAAAAATATTGTTGAAGTAGATGGTGGACCAATAAAAAATATTATTGAAGTAGATGGCGGTTAACTGGTTATATTGCCAATAAGAATAATAAATGGTCACATAATTTTTTTTGGCTATGTGAGTATTTAGCTTGTACCTACAACTCAATTTATTAAACACTTATGCACGCTCAAAATTTTCTATGAACTAGAAACAGATATATAGACAGAAAGTTAGAACTTACCATGCACATATTAGTTTTCAATCCCTTGGGTTCGTCACACAAGTGAGCCAGAATCATCCTTCCCTGTCAAGAATAGCCTTATGATAAAAACTGAACTATATAATAATAATAATAATAATAATAATAATGAGAATTTCCAAATGTAACATTACCCAATCAATACAGATATATAATGTTATAACTATGAACCTTCTTACAAGACGATTAAACCAGTACACAGTTGGAAAAATTTTAGTTGAAGGAAGAACATAACATAGATATTCACAAAATACATTAAAAAAGTAAAATGCAAATGAGATCATGGGTCAATAACAGTGGTGGAGCCAGGACTGAAATCATTTTGAGGCCAAATGTATTCAGAAAAACTAAGATGTTATAACAACTTTTAAGTAATAATATTTTCAATTACATAAAATGTCATAGTCTCATAATTTGCTAACAAAGAAATTTATTCCAATTTCAGAATCACGTGTTAATTGAAAAAGGTTTATATATTGCATCGGTCCTAAAGCCGACCATGGCAAAAGGCATGACCAATGCTATTTTAGGGGGGTGACTTCCCTCTCCCCTGGTCAATACGTCAGTGCTTCGTAAAATAACTATAACAATGGCAAGCTCCAAGAATTTAGTCCATGGACATATCTTACCACAAGGAACCCAAAAGCAAGTCCAGTTCCCAATACAACCAGATGTGGATAGTTCACCATTATATTAAATGGAGACAAATAATCCCTGCACAAGAGATGATGCTTTTTTTCTTAAAATATAAACACACACATATATAGCAAAGAAGCAGAAAGGATCCTCAATAGCTATAGGGGTACAAAGCAACAGGCACAGAGAGGCTTACCACAATAGGACTCCACCCATAAGCATGCCAAAAGGATAAAGCTGGTAAGAAACAGATTCATCAAATCTAACACATGAGTGATAAGACATATTAGTTACTAGGAGGGAACACGCATACCATTGCCAAGGCCAGTAGCATGCTTCCTTTACTTGCCTGGACAACTTTGTAAACATTGTACACACTGCAGAGAGCATAACAACACCATGTAAAAGTAAGTTAAAGCTGATTGTCACATTACAAGAGCTCACAAAACACAGATACAAGCTCAGGAAATAACATAAAATATTTCAAGTTCAGACAAAACGAAGTCATTATACAAAAGCCAGCGTTGTGCACAAACATATTCTAAAATGTTGTATCATTGTTAATGACTATAATGCTGTAGTTATATTACCCATCAGCATAAAAGTCTGACACGGCAGATTTTTATGCCACATGAATCGGTCTATTAATGAATAACAGACAGTTTGTCTCGGTTCATTTTATTAATGAAGGAACTACTTACTTGAATGACAATGTTGGTATAACAGCAAAAGCAATCATTAAAGCCAATACAGCTCCATATGTCGGAATTTCTGAAGTTAAGAAAAGGCGGATAACAAAAGAAGCAGAAAATAACAAAATCAGGTCGATTTTATTACAGGGATCATGAAATAATATTAACAGTAATAATAACAATAACAAGCACCATAAAGAGAACTAAGCAGGAAAAGATGAAAATTAAATGGAAAGGTGAAAAGAGATACTGAAGTTCTGCAAACAATATTATTGTTTATTTATATGATAAAAGTCCTGGAGAAACAAATGGTACTTGCACTGAGCACCAGATATATCACATAGGAGAGTAGCTACCAAACTTGCACTGAATAGTATACCACATAGAATACTACAATCTACTATCCAAGACAAAACCCAAGCAGTGTCCGGAAAAATTAAGTATGCTAATATAACCAGCGTCAGAAGGAAAATCAAGTATGCTAAGAGAACCAGCTGAAAATTTATAAGTGTGTCAGTGTTTGATGCTGCCACATAACATGTGAACAATAAAGTTTTAACATCATATTAGTACAATCTTAAAACTTTCTTCATCCTAGAGAAGATAAAACTATCCTATTGGTCGCTTCATATCGTATTTTTTCTAACTTTAATGGAAGGACCAATTAACCTATACATATATACCTTTGATAGGTTATACCTTCACTAGAAAGATAAAACCATCCAGCTTAAAAATGAAGTCCATGAAGTACCACGATAAAAATAATAAGGGTACACAAAATGTAATTTATTTATTTTTCACGAAGAACCATTAAATGTAGTTTTAATTTTATTTTATTTTTTATAAGCAGAACATTCAAACACTAAAGTTTTAAGGGTATCTAATTTTAAATGTAAATAGTTGTGGAAAAAAATTGTGAGAAATTTAGCAAGGGTAGAGCATTTATACCATCACAGAGAAACCTTCTTATTAAATAAGGAAGCCTAATTAATTAATCAATAAATAGGAATTGCTACTTATAAAGCTGTTGCAGCAGAAATCATTATATTCTGCGTTATGTATAGGCACCAAGCAAGAAGAGCAGAAAATTAAGAAAAACATATCCAGAACTTATAGAATGAGCTCTCGTTCTGCTCTATTAAAAGTCTTACCGCTAATAATTGGAACCCAACTCAAAAAGGGCAGAGATTTTCCAAAATGTTGGGCCCACCACTCTGCCCCTGAAGAGAAACGGGAGATATATTTTAATGAAATGATGTAAAAGGTGTTATGGAATATTGGAGTGGATGGAATTCATTCCATATCTATGTGACTATGAATACAACGATTTCTGTTGAAGTAGGCATACCAACTATAGCTGTAAAGAAATGGCTCACGTATATCAGCATGAGTCCTTCTGTAGGTCCATTAACCACCGGAAGGATAAGGGTGTTGGTGAAATAGCTGTATAATAGAGAAGTTTAATATGTTAGCCACAAATACTGAGTCAATTAAACCACAGGAATCAATGACAAAGCGGCTTTTCTACAACCATTAACCATATATAAAATAAAATAAAAAAATAGATGAAGAGTAGACCAAGATAATTTGCCAGTAATCACACCGAACTAATTTCACATAAAAGGGGGTGGGGGATGAAGAATAACAGAATCAACTATTAGCAGCGCCAAACGAGGATAACTTAATAATTATCAAGTGCTGGAACATTTTCAAATTTCACTAGCTCCTTACTAAACTTTAAAGGATACCATAGTTGTCAATGCCTATTTCAATTCCTCCTGATTTAACCGAAACCAAATAAGGATTAAGCAACTAAGAATATCAATTGTCCCTTTGAAAAACAGCATTCCATCACCAGTCCCAAAATGTTTTGTCAAAGCAAATAGCAATTTTAAATGAAACACAATAGTATTAGTTAAAGCACTTACTGTTCCCATGTTGCACCATATTCCACACATAGCAGTGCTCCCAAAGGCCATGGCCTCCAACTGAAAATTCATCAACAAAATATGATAGACTTATACCAGTAGTGGCTAGAAAACAAAAACTTAACATATAGATAATTACCGCACAGGCAAGCGCATCACATCCTGCAATATTAGTAAATGTCAGGAAACATTTAAGAGGAAAAGAAATGAGAAGGCGAGAGCAAAACAACAAGTGAATATAAAATCACCATGGTCAAAAAGCTCTCCCAATGGACTAGAGGAATTTGTTCGTCTTGCTTGCTTACCATCAACAGCGTCAAAAGTCTAAAATTCATTTTGGACAAAGTTAAACCATCATTAGAGTAGGAATACATTCTCCATCTTATTACAACAAAGTATATTATAAAATAGTGTTGTTTAAAAGAAGATCATACGAGATTATTATTTCTTTGGGGTTAAAAAAAGTAAAATTAAAAATGAAAGAATAATTTGCAAACTCGCAACATTTTATATATTAATCACCTCACAACAACTTAATTAGAGCTTACCTTCCATTTTATATGAAATCACAGTTGGAAAGTATTCGTGATACTAATTTTTACAGGTGGCAGCAATGTTTGGCATCCCCAAAACTTGTGATACTGCCCAAGACATGGTGGAGCAAATCAAGGCTGTTAATTTTTTTTATAAGTTGGAGCAAATCAAGGAATTTAAAGGATGGCTTTAGTAGGATATTATTAACTTCTAGTCTTAACCAATGACTCGAGGGAAGTAAAATCACATTAATCCAATATTGGCTCAAGACATGAGAATTACATCCTCAGCAAGCTTGTGACATTAGAGAAGCAAAGAAACTAAAACTTTCATAAAGAGCTCAGCTCACCTCTTCTTCCACTCCAATGACCGAAACTCTAGAAGACTAGTATTTCATAATACAACTATGCCTTAAAGCAGAAGTACTCTGCCTCCCAAAAATGCAACAAAACCCAAGACAAGGGGAAGCAGGTTAAAAGTATTCATTAACTTAAATTTGAACCTATAGATTAAGAATAGTAGAGTAAGTTGCATGGAGCCCAATACTGCCTATAGAATGGATGTCACATATCCTCGCCATGCTTGAGAGAACTTTTATACAGAGCTAAGAACTCCATCTATTCTTCAACTTTAGTGTACGATTCCAAATTATTCCACAATATTTAATGAGAACGATAGTCAAGCTGACACTAATTCTAATTCTAATTCTATTTTGCTGTAGTCAATTACTCAACACTACACAAAATTTTTTCAACAACTACAATCCATGTACTAGTATATTCCCCATAAGTTGCTCACTTGCTCAGCGCATCAGATTAGATGGTTTCCTTTAAAATGATCAAAGCTTTGAGTAGTCAAGTCTGAAAAGGATCCCCTAAACAGGCCAATAAAATCCAAAATTTATATTCAACATTTTGCAGCCTGGTAATTAAAGTATTGGGCACGTCCCTATATTCAACGTTTAAGTAAAGATTGTTGACAAATGATAACCACTTAATTGAAATCTAAAATAAATAAATAATCAAAAAAGGTAGATAATACAGCTGCATGTAGTCAAACTATTATATCACTAAAGATACATTTCTCATATATGAGTGAGCACGTGGATAGAGACAGTAGAATCAATGTTCAAATTGTCATGTTGTAGCACTTCAAATAACATAAATACTTGTTAGTTAATCTCAATTTTTACGTTCTAGATGCTCTAACAAATTAAAAGAGTGTAACCTAAAAGGTAAGCAATACAGCACCAAAACAATATTGTAAGAAGAACACAAGCAAGGTCACTAGTTACTTTCCCTGGGGACATGTTACCTATAAATTGAAAATGTAAGAAGAATGCAACACAAGTTTAAGACTGAAGAGACCCGACAAAATAATTCACCTAGTATTCAAGTCAAAATTAAACCTTCAAGTGAAATGGTAAATAAGGATGCAAAGACTTGAAGTCAATGATGTTATAAAGACATAAAATGAAATAGCATATGCAAACAAAGCACATTTTGAAATACTGATTTTCAAAGGGTTATTCAAACCTGATAGAGGAGAAGAAGTAATCCGTGTGCAAAATGAACCCATCTGGGTGGAGGAGAATCCAAGTGAGGTGAATATATCTGGAAACACACCCTCATAAGATTAGAACTCGAGGGGTAACATGTCTAAGAGAAAGATTAAAGGAATACAGGAATAGACAAGTTATCTAACTACAAAAAAGTAAATAAATAAATATTTAAACAGAGAATGAATTAGTCGGATAGATTTGCCAACTACATGAATAGGAAGATCTTAATAAATTTCAGAATACAATCAGCAAGAAACATGAGTAGCTGATTCACAGCAATGAAAATGCCTAATTTTGTCACAATCTTTTGCATCTTGCGTTTAGTATATATTATACTAAGTTGTCATCCACACGTTTTCAACCGCAGCCATTCCATGATGATACAATAATAAAAATCCCAGTTACTTTCAGTTATTGCACCTCCTAAAGATCCAATCAATCTCTTCTCATCAAAGAAGATGCCTGCAGTGAGTCTTGTAGGTTCCCATATTTTGTCCTCTATGCTTGGAAAAGAAGTCAGATTAGTCTTTCTTTGAACAGAATTATGTTCTCAGCCTTAAAGTGGCAATCAGAACATTATATTCTTCTTGAAAATCTTTCTAGTCAGCAGTCATAGGTTTCCGACTAGAAAGGAATTTCATTATTTTCATCGGTGAATAGTTTTATTGACAATAACCTAAAAGATGTTGGCATTTTTAATTTGGACACCAACTTCAGAAGCTAGTCTAATAGGAGAAAATATTTATTTGAGGGATGAGATCTTGGTCTATGTTGCTTCAAGCACAACTGAGCAGGGGAAGTGTCAGTGATACGTAACTTCTTTGTTGGAAGTGGCTCTACTGAGTTCAGGTCACATTTTTATATGCAGAAATCTGGGTTACTGGCTGGAGGAGCATTGAATATGAACAGAAATGAGCAACACTAAAATCAAAGACAAGTGAATATGATAGACAATATGCAGATGTCATTAACAAAATTAGTTGAGCAGGAAGGACCAAATGAAGAGCAAATTACGGATATGAAAAAACATAAAGAACAACAAAAACAAATCAATTTCAACTCACATAACCAAGCAAAGCAGATATGGCCAAGAACACGAATCCTGTGAGTGTAATCTGTAAAGGGGAAATATCATGACCTTTAAATAAACTGAAAGGAAAAAGAAATCCTCCAGAGTAGAAATCATGACAAGCTAAGATATGTGGAAAAGAATGCGTACCATATTTGGTCTGGAAAAACATCCAGTACATGCAATAAAAAAACCACAGATCAGTTAGTGACTTGGAGTGGAAAAGAAGAGTGATAAATCATCCATACCTCTTATGACAAGGCTTAAATAGAAAATAACAGGTAACAAGTAATAGGAACTAAGACACCAATAAGTATTACTGGGGAAGGGAGCACCTATAATTATAATGACACTCAAGTGGAAGTTAAAATGAAAGCATAAAAGACTCAAAATAGGAAGCTCCACAAAACACTCAGATGAGGTTATGTAAAAAGTGTAGTTCCCGGAATGTGTTGTTTTAAGGAAGGCTTCTATGGTTTCATGGTCAATAAACTGGCAAAGCCCAAAGAGATGCAATGGAATACCTTATATTTCACATAATATGAATAAGCATACAACAATCACTGAAAAATCCATAAACACTATTGGGTACTAAAAATGCACAACAAAACAGAATCTTCCCATCCTTACTACTCTTAACAATCAAAGGACAAACCCAAAATCTCCAAAAACTCCAGATAGAAACACCAAAGCAGACGTACAGTCTATTAAGGTTATTATTACTGACATTACAATATTTGCTAGTACACGGTCTAGTCAAGAATTAGTCTATGACAAAGATAACAATAGGTTCAAATTTGGCAAATTTCAAAATGGCCTTCTTTTAGAACCAAACTGCATATACAGATACCAGAATTAAAACCCCATATCTCCACAGAATCAGCTATCAACAACATTTGCAGTTCAGGGTTCAAACAGTTATTTTATCAAATTTAATGCTTATTTTCCTTATTGAGTTCTTCCCTTTTTCCCAATGTGTCTTTATAGGTGGCCCATTCAGAACCAATGAGTAAGCTAAAACCACTATCTATGAACAGTACTTACCGCAACAAAAGATTACTTTTATCTTTTAAAACTCTTTTACATGAAGCACAGAGGCAATGGATACTATTTCTGGAGCGTTGGATACTAATTTAACAAACCAATAAACCCGGCATGGAAAGAATATTTATGTTTTCCATCATATATTACATACAAAATTAATGCATATTAAGAAATTTCTCCCAAATTAATGTTTATAATGAAAACATTAACAGCTAACCGTAAAATAAATTTGAAAAAAGAAGAAATAGGTCATTGACAAAGCACTTACGGCATCCAAAGCGGGAAGAAAGTAACAAAACGAGTCCAAAAGGGCTGCAAGACATATTTAGCAAGATAAGAGTGATCTACACCACTGTACTTGTATCTATGCAGAGCAGCAACACCATGAGCCCCAATATACCCCATTCTCAATTTCCAATAAATAAACCTCCCTGCAAAATACAATTTCATGTACAAAACTAGTTAGCATAACAACTCACCAAAATACAGAGAGAGAAAAATAATCAAATAAATACCTATGAGCCTGTATATAAATTTCGGTATTATGAAGGAATTAACAACCACGCGATTAAATACGAATTAAATTCGAAATGATAATGAATTAGAGATCAAGCCAGATCTGAAAAGTTGATATACATGAGATTAATGAAACAAATACATGGAATTGAAAGGGAGAAATGGATAAATGAGAACGGTTTAACCTCTTTAGAATGAATGTTGTAATTGATCGAACTGAGACCAAAATCAGTTATTTGGGATTCGGGAGAATAATTAATTATACATGCATACAGTGTGTGTGTGTGTGTGTGTACGCGTATCAAAACTAAAAAGGCGAATTTTTCACTGGCTCCCGCCCAGGAAAAGGAGAAAGGATAAAAATGGGAATTTAGAAATCATTCTGATTCGTGAGGCTAATAAACGACGTCGTGGCGGATGGGATCAAATAATCCATGAAAATTGACTTTGACCCTTCTGTGTTTTGAAATTCGTGATTTAGGGAGTCTGGCCTCTTAACATTTCCTTTCAGAGTTTAGATGGTTATATTTATTTGCAAAAATTATGATCTCAGTGTAGGAGATTATAATGAGATAGATTATTAATTTTTTTATTTATACTTATAATTATAATCTCGGAATTATAATTATTAATAATAAATCCTATAGATTATAATCCTATTAATCATATGGTTATATTTATTTGCAAAATTATATATCAATTATAATCTGAGGATTATCTTTGAGATATATTATTAATTTGAAAACAAAATTATTAATTTATTAGTGTTATAAAATGACTCGATATTTTTATAATTATAATCCCGGATTATAATATTTTTATAACAAACATAGCCCAAGATTATTAATCCTAAATTTAAATCGGGATTATAATTAAATATAGATATTTTGGATTAATAATCTTATTTTAAAAAAAAATATACTTAGGATTAAGTAATTAATGATGCAAAATTTTAAATATAATGTTCTATAATTAATTTTTAAGTCGTTTTATAATTAAATTAAAAAACAAACAAGATATTTTGGATTAATAATCTTATTTTAAATATAAACTTGCAAATAAATATATTCTAAATTTTATTTTAAATTAAAATCTTATACTTTTAGCGAAAAATAAAATACATCATTTATATCATTTTTCAATAAATATTCGCCGGAAGTCTTATTATATCATTAAAACATGTGTAATATGGTTTATAAACACTAAAACTTTAACAATTATTTGAATGGATAATATGGATGTTTATATATTTAAAGCCTGTGTTTGGACCATATTACTCCTATTTTAACGAGTTAATAAGATTTTTCGGTGAATGTTTGATTGGAAAATAGTAAAGAGGGTGCATTTGTTTTATTACTAATAATTTAAGGCATTTTTAATATAAAATAAAATATAAGGTGTAAATTAATTTTAGAATTAAAGTTTAGAGCACAAGCTGAATTTTAATTTATTTTATTCTAGGAACAAGACAACAAGTTGTAATGACTAACGCGGGTGCATGGTGTGCATTGGGGTGTGTGAAATAAGATTACTTTTAAAACCTTTCTTATTGGTTTTTTCTCATATAAAAAAAAAAAGAAAAAAGTCTAGTTATATATTGCAATTAATTTATATCGATTTATTTTTGTAAATAAATTATATATATATATATATATATGAGAATGGTAAAAATTATAGAAAGATTTTATTTATTACACTTTTTTTTTAAAATAAATTATCATTTATATTTATTCACGTAATTAGCAATCTAATAATCTACATAAACATTCGAAAATATACATTATTTCTTAAAAAAACAAAATGCAGTACTACTGATTCGTCCCAGCTGGAGCATTTTCTTAGCTCTGTTTCTTTCCACCTGTATTTTTCTTACTAGTTGATATATTATTTATTTAGAATATTTGTTTATGCTCTGTAAGGTTGAAAAATTTTATAGGCAATAACAAATGCTAATGCGCAAAAAGTACTTTTATCCCACTATAGTTATAGTGTTTTAAGCATTAGCCATTGTACTTTTAAAATATTTAATTAACTCATTGTATTTTTTAAAAATGTTCAATCAACCCATTTCGTTCAATTTTTTGGACGGACGTTAAAAAATTACACACGTGGCATTGAAAAAAAAAATTATTATTTCCTACGTGGCAACCTAATCAGCCAAATTCTTAATACTATTGAGCCACTACACTTTAAAAAAATGCAATTGGCCCACTATAGTTTTAAAAATATTTTTAAGTTTTATTTTCTATCTTTTTTTTTACCTAAATATTTATAATATGTATAATATTAATAAAAATTAATATTATAATATTTATAATATGTATGTTTTATTTTAAAAATAAAAATAAAAATATTTTTATGTTTTAAAATACTTATAAAATTTAAAAAAAATTATATTTTATTTTCTTTCTTTTCTTTACCTAACTATTTATAATATGTATAATATTAATAAAAATTAATATTATAATATTTATAATATGTATGTTTTTATGTTCATCTTCTTCTTCCAATGTCAAAATCAAATAACCAAAAAAAGCCACCTGATGTAAGAGTTTCTTTTGCTTTTATGTGTTCATCTTCTTCCTGCTCATCCAGATTCATCAAGCCTAAAAATAATTCAAACTCAAACTATTCATCTTCTTCCTCATTTGAAACCACCGGAATTTCGGGATCGAGCAATTTCATCCAGATTAGAGATTTAGATAGATATTTAACAATGCTAATTCAAAAAGTAAAGAGAAGAATTAGGGTTCAATTTCGCTTTTCGAAAGCATTTAGGCTCATCTCGAGAAATCAAAAGAAAGGTCCTTGTTAGAAGACCGTGTACGCCCCCCAAAATAGGTATACACCACACCCATTCTGAAATCGCCAAATACATGGTAGAAACAACTACAACTTTATTATTACAACAATAAATCTGTGAGTTTAAATACAAATATTATCTTCTAGACAATATCTATATTCAAATAAATCTCCATCACATTTATTGATACATTATTTTACAAAAATGGTGAGGACTACTAATCCTTTCTAAAACCTTCATTCCATACCCACTAAGCACTCGCTATATTCTCGCCTCCCCGAGAAGGATGGAACAAAAAGGAAAAGGGTGAGCTCAACTAGCCCAAAGAAAGAATATTATGACTAAGATAATATACAACAAATTATCGTTAGTCTCCAACAGTGAAAATCTGATAAATACAATAGATAACAAGTTTCGAGATCAATATTCGCAATGAAATAATAATTCATGTAAGAGTTACGTGAGAATGAAATCTACTATAATTTATGAATTTAATACGGTCATCATCAATATTTTATCCTCGTAACATCAATCAATATTCATCTCAAATCAAATATTCATCTTTGCACTACAAAGCAAAGATATTCATCAATCCATCATGTTCATCTCAACACTGCTCATCTTTGCACTAAAGGTCAAAGATATTCATCATCGTTCATTTTCATTTAAACACTGCTCATCTTTGCACTTCTGAGCCAAAGAAAGATATTCATCATTTAATCCATGTTCATTTAAACACTGCTCATCTTTCTTGCACTACAGCCAAAGATATTCAATAATATCATCATTTAAGACCGAGGATGATGAAAATATTTTTAAAGAACGAATCCAAAGAAACAAAATGACAATGATTAAGGATTAATGATTCGTATTTGTTTTATCCATGTCCAACAATACCTCAAATAATAATCATAAGCAGTGTAAAATTCAAGAATGATCAAAACATGGATACAATCAAAGCTAGTATCCGTATATAGATATTTTGGACGAAAAGAAGAAATTTTATTTTTCGATGAATAGTCCGATATCGTGAATAGTGTCAGATATCGTGAATAGTCTTAGATATCGTGAATAGTAACTCACACCAAAAGATAGAAATTCCACAAAAAATATTTTCACGCTTCATTTAATAGTACTCGTGAATAGTAACTCGTGAATAAAGAACTCATGAATAGTAACTCGTGAATAGTAACTCATGAATAGTAACTCAACATGAAAAGTTCCAAATTTGATAAAAGTTTCAACCAATATTTCAAAGATAATGATATCAAGAAATAATATCATTTGAGAAAGAAAATAACATCCCTTACCTCAAAGAATCGATTTCTAAGGAAAGATCGGGAAGTGATGTTTGAATAAAACTTGTATCTTGAATAGCAACTCTCAAAGTATCTAAATACTCACAAAATACGCTCAATAATATAGAGAGAGAGAGAGAAAACTTTGTTTCGTGTGATTTTCAATTCTAACTTAGCCTCTATTTATAGGAAAATGTTAGCCAACCAAGCGCACTTGACCTGCTACCCGATGGCTTTACCGCTACTATTGCCACCCACCACATTTGAAATAAAATTCAGCACATTTCTTCACCAACCACAAGTGGGGCCCACTCAATTCTAGAATTTTCCACCAAAATCAATTATAACCCTAATTTCCTAATCGAGACACCTCTTAAAATTCACAACAAATCATTCGTGCATTTTAACGGTTCAAAATTTGTGGACATATACTCAACTTATGTATGTATAACATACCCAAAAATTACCACAATCAAATGGTCGGATTAAAATTATAACCCCATGATATATCTCAAAACCCCCGATTTAATTTTTAACACCTCCAATCCGATAAAATACTTGATAAAACACCTCAACAATAATTTCTTCATTTATAACCACATAAATAAATCCATCATTTATATCCACATAAAATAAATATTTCTTTATCATATGAATCAATAATTAATTATTCACAAATAATATTACGTAATCACAATTATAATAACCAGCCGCTCCTCAGAAAGAGGGGCTTCAATAAGGATCTCTCCTTCTCGGGGCGCAATTAGGTGACCAAACCTCTCCTTAGATGTAACTTTCTAGACATTGCCAATAATGTTATCTAATAATATTATTCAAATAATATGAATTATTGATCCGATAATGGGAAATATCATGCGAAAGGACAATTATTGAACAACAATAATATAAAATATCAACGCAAAGAATTATTGAATCAATAAAATAAAATATTGAATAAGAATCACCGTGAAAATTATTGAGTAGTGCCATCTTACGTCATTTAATCAATAATTCAACAATACTGTCAATACCGTGTACTTCTTTGTGCAAACCACGCCAGACATCAGATTTTAACCACCGGGTATTCCAACAAGTCTTAATTCAGAATAACTACGCCGTTATTTATAACCACCCAAACTTTGTCGCTTTTCCTCATCCAATCGCTTTCCGCATGGGCTCAAGACATGTCTGCTACGTCATCATTTAATATTCCCCGACAATCATAATATTCCACGACCAAAACGAATATTCCCCACAAAAATGAATATTTTATAACCACTTGCTTATTTTGAAATATTTGCGATTTAACCCTTAACTATCCACATTAATCAAATCAACCCTTACTATTTCAAAATAATAAATAAAGGAAATTCCTTTTTTTTAAAAAATTTCGGTCTTACAACCTCCCTCCTTATGAAATTTCGTCTCGAAATCGACGTGACGTACTGGTGTTTCAAAAGGTGAGGATACCTCGCTTTCATTTCCGCTTTCCAATTCCTGTGTCATTTCTATAAGCATGATTTCTCCACAAAACTTTAACTTGTGGTATGACTTTTGTGCGTAGGGACATGCTTCTTCTTCCTATCCAAAATCTTGACAGTACCTCCTCATACGTTAAGTCTTCTGCTATCTCGTCCAGTTCTAACTCAATAACGTGGTTCGGTCTTTCACATATTTACTAAGTACGATATGCTGAAACACATTATGAACACGAGACATACTTTGAGGTAACGCAAGTCTATAGGCTACATTTCCTACTTGGTCAAGAATTTGAAATGGACCAATAAATCGTGGATTGAGCTTTCCTCTTTCCCAAATCTTGTAACTCCCTTCCATGGAGCAACTCATGACAATACATGATCCCCTACATTAAATTCCACATCCTTTCGATGAAGATCCGCATAACTCTTTTGTCGATCTTGTGCCGCTTGGTTATATATCGTTGTCCGAATCATTAGTCATACGTATTAACTCGGGTCCCAACAATGTTGCTTCACCCACCTCATCCCAACATATCGAGAAACGACATTTTTGTCCATATAATGCTTGAATGGAACCATGCCTATATTTGTTTAATAACTATTGTTGTATGAGAATTCCACCAATGGCAAGTACTTATCCCAACTTCCTTTGAAATCTAGGACACGTGAGTTTTAATATATCTTCAAGAGTTTGAGTAATCCTTTTCCGATTGCCCATCCGCTTTGAGGATGGTATGCCAACCTCAATCAGAAAATTTGTGCCCATAGCTTTCAACAAACTAACCCAAAATCATGAAGTGAATCTTGGGTCACGATCTAAAACTATGGATACCGGCATGCCATGCAATCTCACAATCTCATTTACGCATATACTAGCAAGACGCTTAAGGAATAAGTCTCTCAGATCGGCAAGAAGAAATGAGCGATTTGGTTAATCTATCAACAATAACCCAAATAGCATTGATGCCTTGAGAAACCGTAGAAAGACCCGTGAACTTAAATCCATGGTAATGTGTTCCCACTTCCATTCCGGAATCTCAAGTGGTTGCAACGGACCCTTAGGTACTAGATGTTCCGCCTTTACACGCTTAGGCAAGTTAAACACATCGAGATAAACTTTGCAATCTCTCTTCATATTGTTCCACCAAAATGTATGTCAAGATCACGATACATTTTAGTACTTCCAAGATGGATTGCAAATGGTGTATTATGTGCCTCCATCATAATCTTGTACTTCAAATCGAGTCGTTAGGAACACAAAGTCTAGAGTGGACTCAAGTATTCCTTCTTCATCAATTCGCGCTCCGGAATAACTCCTTCTTGTACTTTCTTCTTCATACGATCACCCTGCCTGCTGGCTCGAAAGCAGCTTTTAACTTTATCGATTATACTCAGATATCATCACGCTGGTACCTAGAGTTTTCATCTCCATCTCTATTATTTGTAAATTATACGAAATTAGTCTTTGACAATATCGCATTTTCGATTTGTATACGATCTTCTACTCAACACGCCACCTACCACGCTCGCTTTTCCGTGATGGCATGGTCGTAACATGTGCCGAAATGAGTCTCCTCTCTTGAGTTCTTCAAGCTCTTCCCACATTCCTCGCTTCCATTCGAATTTTGTATCTCTACGAAGTCAATTGCGATAATGGAATAGCGATTCGAGAATATCCTTCAACGAATCTCCGATAATAACCAACTAAGCCTAGAAAAGCTACGTATTTCAATTCATCGACTTAGGTTGCTCTCAATCGCGACTCATATCCCAATCTTGGATAAGACGTCACAATGACACCTATCGCTTTACTATCGCATCTAATATGACGTCCCTATAGAGTCTCGGCTTAGTGAATTCCACAAAGGAAGTCACAAGATAAAGGCTCAGTACCAAATTTATAGTTGAATTTTTAACTCAAAGTTCAATAGGAGCCATTCGATATGAGATTTTAGAAATAAGTTTTGTACCAGGTTCAAAGTCGATACAATATTTAATATCGTGCTTTTGGGAGTAAACCAAGAAATTCTTGTGAAAATACGTCATGAAAAATCAATAACAACAGAATATTATTCAAATCGACGTGTCTTTATTCAAATCCATAACATGGACTAAGAAAACTTGACATCCGTAATAAACGAATGACTTCATGGCTTGATATGAAAATGTTTGATTACAATGGTTTGATTGCTTGAATTGAATAACAAAGTTGCTTAGGAATATGAAAACTAACAACCTTACAAAAGCAATCAATTTGGCGTGATGAGTAGTTAACCTTAAAATCACATCAAAAGCAAATATCTCTATAGAAATAAGGTTAACAGGTAATGTGATAGTGCCAACCAATCAAACAAGATTTCTAAACAATGAGATGTAATGAAAGTTTCTCCTAACGGATTCTCCATAAAGGTCAAAGTCTAATTTCTCCGTAGTCAAGTTCAAACGCTGAGCGCAAGCAAGAGAGATAAAGAATGGGTAGAACCTGATATCTAGTAAGGTATAAACTTCAAAGAATTTATAATTAACTAACCCGCTAATTTCGTTCGGGTTCCTCGAGATTTTGACCGGTCACCACAAACGCCTTTCCGTGAATCGTTGACTTTGACTTTTCTAGACATCCTTTCGAGTCACCATTCTCACTGGATCGGGTTTCGATATCGCATAACTCGAGTGATATGTCCTTCTTTCCATAATTATAGCATACCTTAAACTGTTGTGGGCGCTTTGGGTGATATGTCCCTCTTCCCTTTGATTTGTAACATATATACCTAATGGTCGCTTCTCTCCTTGAAACCAATTACTACTTCACACCGACGCCTTCACATGGTCGTTGTTGAATCTCCTCTTTAAAATCTCCTCCCACTCGCTTCTTCTATTTTAATGGGCCACGATTACCACCGTGGAAGTGGTAACCTACTTTCAGTATTCTTCTTTCTCCACCGGTTATCGCTATTCGGTCGAATTCTACTATCTTCAGATGATCCTAAGTTATGGTCCCCTCGTTTAACGCATTCGTTATCTCGCTTCTAACAACCGAGCCACATTGACAACATCCTAATAGAGAGAAAATTTACGAGAAAACTGAGATACCGACGTATGCCGGGTTTCAAACCTCTCGTAAACATCCGCGTCATACGCCCTCATTCTCCACCAAATGAGGTGCAAACACGGATAACTCCGCTAACTTCGCCGCATCGGGACACCGCCATTGTTATTCTCGCCTAATAATAAACTCCACTTCCTTCATAATTTACTCTAATACTTTCAGTGAAGTATTCACTATCGAACTGCTTCCTCAAACGCTCTCCTCGACGCCCTGTGAAAAAGGTACCGATGGAACCTACGCCGTCACGATAGTTCTAAAGTTTTGACCGTGATTATTCTCCCGTGATGGGATCTTATAATTCGCCACTTTGAACTTCTTGATATACCAGAACTATCATCTCCAATGGAATTTTGGTCTCCTCGCTCGATTTGCGTCATCCCAAATATCACACTTCCTCTATTCGTCATCTGCTTTCGATTAATTGTTGTTCACGGGGAGAGAACGTTGCCCGACTTGTTGCCGCAACTCCTACGTTGATGCAACATCTATTTGGTCTTTCCCTCCCTTTGTTAATATTCTCGTCATTCTGAATCATCGCATGAGGGTTAATTAAATACTTCAAATTATCTCCTTACGGCTAACAAATGGTCCCTATTTCAAATTGAACTTCTCATTTCGTGACCACCCGTGAAAATCATAGTATCATCTCCTCCTAATTATTACAGGCAGATTTAACACGATATTCTCCAGAGCAATCATCTGAAATAAATCATCGCATCATTATTTTAAAATATGGTGAACTAATCAACTTTAAATGCTTCGTATTCTTCTAAACATCCCTCGGGTCATCATCTTATTATAGCAAGATAATATCTGACAAATTATCGTAGTCTCAACAAGAAAAATCGATGTTATTCACAGCCAGAAGAGTTACGTGAGAATGAAATCTATAATTTATGAATTTAACAACCCACATCGTGATATTGCACTACAACATCAAAGATATTCATCAAATCAAATATTCATCTTTGACCACTCATTTAAATATTCGTCTCATCTTTTCGTTTCATCTTTGCATAAAGTCAAAGATATTCCAATACCATATTCTTTAAAATCATTCATTCTGAGCCCGAAAGATATTCAGACTACATTTAAAGCAAAGATATTCAATAAGATATTCAATAATATCATCATTTAAGATCGAGGATGATGAAAAAATATTTTTAAAGAATCTAATCCAAACAAAACAAAAATGATTAAGGATTAATGATTCATACTTGGTTTTATCCATGCCCAAAAATACCAAAAATAATCATAGTGGTGTAAAATTCAAGAATGATCAAAACACGGATACAATCAAAGCTAGTATCCGCATAGATATTTTAGACGAAAAGAAGAAATTTTATTTTTCGATTAATGCCAGATCGTGAATAAGTAAGCCGATACGTGAATAAAGCCAGACACGTGAATAGTAACCCGACACCAAAAGATAGAAATTCCACAAAAAACATTTTCACGCTTCATAGAATAGTACTCGTGAATAGTAATCGTGAATAGTAACTCATGAATAGTAACTCGTGAATAAGAACTCATGAATAGTAACTCTACATGAAAAAGTTCCAAATTTGATAAAAGTTCCAACCAATATTTCAAAGATAATGATATTGAAGAAATAATATCATTCGAGAAGAAAATAACATCCCTTACCTCAAAGAATCAAGATTTAGGAAGGAAAGATCGGAAGTGATGCCGAATAAAACTTGTCAGACCGAATGGTCAGTTGAACTCTCAAAGTATCTAAATACTCACAAAATACGCCAATAATATAGAGAGAGAAAGAGAGAAACTTTATTTCAAAGTGATTTTCAATTTAACTTAATTTCTCTATTTATAGGAAAATGTTAATTCGTACCGGCGGAGACTCGACCAAGCACTACGATGGCTTTACTCCGCTACTATTGCCACCCACCACATTTGAAATAAAATTCAACACATTTTTTCACCAACCACAAGTCATTCGCTGCATTTTTAACGGCTCAAAATTTGTAGGACATATACTCAACTTATGTATGTATAATATACCCAAAATTACCACAATCCAATGGCTGGGATTAAAAATTATAACCCCCATGCAATATCTCAAAACCTCGATTTAATTTTAACACCTCGATATAAAATTCAAACACCTCAACAATAATTTCTTCATTTATAACCCTACATTAATATTTCTAAAATAAACTTATTATAAATAAAATTAAATTTCCTCTATTTATAATTTTGAAATAGTAAGGTTTGATTTGATTAATGTGGTTAGTTATGGGTAAAATCGCGAACTAATGGAAATATTTCAAATATTAAAGTGGTTATAAAATATTTATTTTTTTTATCGGAGAATATTCGTTTGGTCGTGAAATATTCTTCTTTATTCGTATTCATTAATATTCGAATATTAAATGCAATATTCGTTTCCTTATGACGCTTAAAATTAGGCCCATAACTTGAAAAGCGATTGGACGAAGAAAAACGATAAGTATAAATTGTTTATAAATAATTAGCGTAGTTATTACATCAAGTATCTTGCTTGGAATACCCGATGGTTAAAACACAAGAAGATTACCAGATTATTACCAATTATTGATTCTTACGTAGAAGATATTACTCAATAATTGTTACAATGAGCTATTGCTCAATATTTTATTTTATCGATTCAATAATTGCTACGTTAATATTTTATATTATTGTTGTTTCAATAATTGTCACTACATAGTATTTTTATTATCGATCAATAATTATATTATTTGAATAATATTATTAGATAACATTATTGGCAATGTCTAGAAAGTTCGCTCTAAAGAGAGGTTTGGTCACCTAATCATGCTACCAAAGAAGCGAGAAAATCCTTATTGAAAACCCCCTCTTTCCTGGAGAACTGGTTGTCACAAGATTGTGATTCTATAATATTATTTGTGAATAATTAATTATTAATTTATATGATAAGGAAAATATTCATTTTATGTGGATATAGATAGAGAAATTTTTAATGTGACGATTGTTGAAAAATTGTTATTTTATCTTTTTTTGATAAATAATTCATTTAAATATATTATTATATTTTAATAATATAATAATAGTGATATTTTTACAATGTATGTTGGATATATGAGTATATGAGGAGGATGAGTATTTTTGTTACAATTAATGTTTTAAACATGTTAAACATGTCGGTGGACCCCATTTCTTGACTGAAATTGGTTTATAGCCCGTAAAATCGGCCGTTTCTGGATTTCGGTCATCTTCAGCTTGGAATTTGGAAAAAACTTAAACTTACAAAGTTGTAGAGAATGAAATTTCCTATGGAAAGGACATCTGGTTTGAATTTTTCTGATAAAAGGGCTATTTATTATGAATTATTGAAGTTTTGTAGTTCCGAAATAATTAATTTTTGAAAGTTTTAATTATTTTTAATAACAAAAATGTTTTTTTTTGTTTTTGTCATTATTTGGTGGCTGAATTCAGATGGTCAAGGTAGGCTAAGGAAAATTTTATAAATATATTAATATTTTATTAAATTTTTTGCTTTGGAGTTCTAAGCATTTTCTTATAAATAGGGTGCTTAGGTTAGAATTAAAAATCACACCAGAAACTGAAGTTTTCTCTCCCTTTCTCTCTCTATATTATCGAGCGTATTCTTGTGAGTATTTTGATACTTTGAGTGTTTCTACATCTGATCTGAAGTTCTCTTGAAAGACTATATCCTAGTATTCCAAATTTAAGAAATCAAATTTTCAAGGTAAGGGATGTTATTTTTTAAAAAAATGATATTATTTCTTCTAATATCATTATACTAAATTATTGGTAAGATTTTTCTTGTGAAATTCTTGTCTTTTAGTGTCGGGGTTACTATTCACGTATACGGCACTCTTCACGAATACGACACTATTCACAGAAAAATTAAATTTTCATTTTTGTCCAAAATATCTATTGTACTAGCTTTGATTGTATCCATGTTTTGATCATTATTGAATTTTACTTCACTATGATTATTTATGAAGTATTTTTGAACTTGGATTATTTAAAGTACGAATCCATAATACTTGTTCTTTTGTTTCACTGGATTCATTTTCTTTAAAATATTTTTCATCATCCTCAGTCCTAAATGATGGTATTACTGAATATTTTTGGCCTGTAGTGCAAAGATGGTTGATTTTCTTATGAATATCTTTGGCCCGTAGTGCAAAGATGTACAGGTGTTGAGATGAACATGACCGACTGATGAATATCTTTGGCCTGTAGTGCAAAGATGAATATTTGATTCAAGATGAATATTGGTTGATGTTACAGGGATAAAATAGTGATGATGGACTTTTAAATTCATAGATTATAGTAGATTTCATTCTCTACGTAACTTTTCTATGAATTATTATTTCCGCTGCGAATATTGATCTGAAACTTGTTGTCTATTGTATTTTATCAGATTTTTCCCTGTTGAAGACTAACGATAATTTGTTCTATATTATCTTAGTCATAATATTCTTTACTGGGCTAGTTGAGCTCACCCTTCTCCTTTTTGTTCAATTTTTATTCTCAGGAGGCGAGAATGTAACGAGTTCTTGTCGGGGTGTGGAATGATGGTTCTAGAAAGTTATTTTAGTAGTCCTCACCATTTTTGTAAAATAATGTACCAATAATTGTAATGAGGACTTATTTGGGTGTGAATATTGTCTAGACGGCAATATTTGTATTTAAACTCATAGTTTTCATGTTGTATTAATAAAGTTTTAGTTGTTTCTGTACCATGTTATTGATGACTCAAAATGGGTGATGTATACCTATTTTGGGGGTGTCACAGTTGGTATCAGAGCTTAGGGATATGATCTTTGGCGAAGATTGGGGAATAGAACTAGGAGGGGAGAGACAAGTAAATCCTTCGCTAGTGTGTCCTACCTAAGCATATTTGTTAGTTGGTCAATATATAGGGATATTATGTGATATGTTGATTTCCTTAATTAACCATTGTTTTATGGCAGTATTGGAGAATGTCGACTGAGAATGTTAACAGTGGAGTAAATGAGACCGTGGAGACACCTTTACTCACCAACGAGGAGAACGTGCAGTAACAGTCGACAATGTTCCTCCTTTGAAACACACCAATTGAAAGCGATGATGATGAACGACGGGATGTTTAGAAGCTTTTTGTATTTCATGCAAAATCGTATTTGAGGAGACTCGTAGATACAAAATACTGTGGAAATGATAACAACGCGGTTTATAATAAATGCAAGCTTCAAAGAGTCGGGACCACCGAATTTGGGGAAAAGCTGGATCCGATTAAAGGCAAAAACGTGGGTCAAACAAATCACCAAGATATTCGATGTCTTGGGATGCACGGAGGAACGTAAGGATCCATTCGCCACCTTTATGTTCAGAATGAGGCAGATCTTCGGTGGAAATCATGAAAGCGTACTCCATCCGTACTTTTCAACATGTCTTGGAGAGACATTTCAGAACTTTTCAATGACAAGTACTTTCAAAAGTATTCGTCATATAAAGGAAGTGGAGTTCATTAGACCGAACAAAATAACACGACGGTGTCCCAAAGACGAGGCAAAGTTTGCGAGTTATCCGTTTAATACCTCATTTGGTGGAGAATGAGGAACGTATGACGCGGATGTTTCGAGAGGTTTGAAACCCGCATACATCAATATCTCATTTCTCATAAATTTTCTCTCTATTCAGATGTTGTCAATGTGGCTCAATTGCTAGAAAGCGAGATAACGAAACACGTTCAACCGAGGGACCATAACCAGATCATCATCGGTGACAAGTAGATCACCAAAGCAACGATAACCAAATGGAGAAAGAAAAATACGAACAAGAATGGTAACCACTCCGGTGGTAATCATGGCCATGAAAAAATAAGAAGCGCCTGGGGAGATTTTAAAAGAGGAGATTCAACAACGACCGTGTGAAGACGTCAACACTAGCAAAGAATCGGTTCTAAGGCGGAGAACGACCACCCGGTCAGATCTTATAAATATGGAAAGAGGAACATATCACCTTCAAACCGCCTAACAGCTCAAGGTATGCTATAATTGTGGAAAAGAAGGACATGTCGCTAGAGATTATACTGATGGCGATAAACCAAGTTCAATGAGGATGGTTACTCAAAAGGTCATCCCCGTAAAAGTCAAAGTCAATGGTTCCTGGAAGAGCGTTTGTCGTGACTGGTCAAAATGCGAAGAGCCCAAACGAGGTGATCACGGGTAAGCTAATCATAATTTCTTGCGAAGTTTATACCTTACTTGATACCGGTGTTACCTACTCATTTATCTCTCTTGCTTATGCTCAACGTTTAAACTTAACTCCGAAAAAATTAGACTTTGATTTATCTGTGGAGACTCCGTTAGAAGATACTTTCATCACATCCACTGTTTATAAATCTTGTTTAATCCAAGTTGGCACCATCACATTACATGTTGACCTTATCTCTTTAAAGATATTTGCTTTTGATATGAGTTTAGGGATTGATTGGTTAACTACTCATCATGCCAAAATTGATTGTTTTCGTAAGGTTGTTAATTTTCATACTCCTAACCAACCTGTTGTACGAATTCAAGCAACTAAACTATTAAAATCAATCAATGTCATATCTAGTCATAAAGCTATTCGTTTATTGAAAACGGATGTCAAGCTTTTCTTAGCCCATGTTATGGATTTGAATAAAGACACGCCGATTTGAATAATATTCTGTTGTTAGTAAATTTCGACATGTTTCTGAAGAACTTCCTGCCTACCCCCGTAACGTGAATTTGAATTCTTTATTGATCTTAAACCTGGTACAAAGCCCATTTGTAAAACCCCATATCGAATGGCTCCTATTGAACTTTAGGAGTTAAAGGTCCAACTACAGGAGTTGTTGGACATCGGTTTCATTCGTCCAAGTACATCTCCTTGGGGTGCTCTTGTTTTATTTGTGAAGAAGAAAGACGGGAGTATGCGACTTTGTAATGACTATCGAGAATTGAACCATGTCACCATCAGGGATAGGTATCCGTTACCTCGTATTGATGACCTGTTTGACTAGTTGCAAGGAGCACAATTCTTTTCAAAGATCGATCTTCGTTCTGGATATCATCAGCTGAAGATTAGAACTGAGGATATTCCAAAGACTGCCTTTAGAACTCGATACGGGCATTATGAATTTTTAGTCATGTCTTTTGGATTGACTAATGCTCCTGCGGCTTTCATGGATATGATGAACCGAGTACTCAAGGACTATTTGGATTAATCCGTTGTTGTCTTTATTGATGACATTCTCATTTATTCCAAAAGTCGTGAAGATCATAAGCACCATTTGAAGCTGGTACTCCAAAGGCTTCGTGAAAATAAGTTATATGCCAAGTTGAAGAAATGCGAATTCTGGCTTGAGGAAGTAACATTCCTTGGATACGTGGTGTAAGACCCCAGCTTTTATAAATAAAGATGAATTTTCTATAAATATTATTTTTGAATATTATGGAATAAATTCGATATAATGTTATAGTTGTGGGTAATATTTATAAATTTTGCAAAAGTAAGCAAGTTGTTATAAAATATTCGTTTTGGTCTGGGAATATTCTTTTTGTCGGGGAATATTCAGACGACGGCTCAATCAATGGTGGACCCTATTAACGAAAGTATTGTCGTAGTTAGAAAACGACAAAATTATCTTTCTATAAAAAATAACTACGAGAGGTGTTACCGTTAAAACCGCTTGAACTACCCGTAGTAAAAAAAGTACAATGAATCTGGCGTGGTTGCAGAGTAGACACTGTATTGATTATTGATGCTTTACGTGAGAAGTCACTTAGCTATACTCAATTATTGCTACGATAATTGTTTGATCATATCTCTTATATTATTGATTCAATTATTGTCACAAGATCATCTCGTATAATATGTTATATTATTAATTGAGACGACAAGTTATAAATGATTAATAATTGTTGAAAGATTAAATATGTGTTGATTAAAATAAAATGATTTGTGGTAATATTTATTCAATCCTCGATGTATATAAAGAGTCTCATTATGAGACGCGTTTGTGGTAAGTTTTTATTTTATTTATGGGGGCCCATATGTCATCATCTAAGAGTCTCTTCACAATAGTATTTACCTTTGTGAATAGTAATTACCTTTGTGAATAGTAATTACCTTCGTCCAATAGTATTTATCTTCGTGAATAGTAATTACCTTTGTGAATAAGTAATTATCTTCGTCCAATAGTATTTACCTTTGTGAATAGTAATTACCTTTGTGAATAGTAATTACCTTCGTCAATAAAGACTTTACCTTCGATAATAAAGAATTACCCCTTCGCAAATAGTAGTTGTCCCTTCAATATTACCAAGAGTTAACTGCCTCTTCGGTGTTCCAAGGGTTAATTACCCCTTCGTAAATAGTAGTTGTCTCTTCAATATTACCAAGAGTCATTTTGACCTTTCGTTAAGACCAAGAGCCACCCTCAGTTTTTCTATAAATAGAAAGTTCATTCCTTCATTATTTCTTACGAATTCATTGAAACTCTAGAGAGAGAAACTATAGAGAGAAAGAAGAAAAGTATTCTGCTACTTCACTTTTCCAATATTCAGTTTTTCTAAGGTAAGGGATATTATTTGTTGTACCCGTAAGTGGTGTTATTCTTTCTTATTCATGAAGAGAACTTCATTATTCCATTCTTTATTATTCTCATTTGAATAACTCAGATACGCTGTGATACCCTATACATAATTTGTATAATGTGGTTTACCCTATACTTAGTGACATTCTTCTATTATTCATTGGAACATCCCATCATGTGTTTTACACCGGACTTCGGTTCCGCTCTTTATTATTATTCTCGCTGGAACATCCTCGCATGCAGGTGTTTTACAGGACTGGTTCCGCTCTTTATCATTCTCGTTGGAATATCTTATCTGTGTTTTTACACCCACCGGATCCGGTTCCATCTTTATTATTCGTTGGAACATCCTCGCCGGTGTGAATTTCACCCGACTGGTTTCGTTATTATTATTCTGCTTGAATAACTCTGCCTACGCCAAGCACCGCATGCACGGTGGTTTCCTTTGTTATTCCATTCTTTATTATACCCAAATGGTTAAAACTTTGACTTCTATACTCCATGAAATTAGTAGAATATTCTTGATATTTGCGTTTCATCCAAAGATCTTTCATGGAAATATTCTTCCGAACATTCTTGAATTTTACTCTACAAAAACAAAGATTCGTTGACAATTTGGATGTTAATAATTCCTAGATAAATTAATTCTTGAACTTGTTTTATTGAATTCTTATATCATTGTCATCATCCTCATGTTTATATTATGTTGAAAGTTATCTTTGGCTTACGTGCGTAGATGAACTTAGTATGATTATGACCGAGGTTCATTCGGTATAATCACGGCTTGATATAAATGATGTGATAAAAGTCCTCGATGGCAATGTATCGCAGCGATGATGGATAGTTTTTGGTATGATTATGACCAGGGGTGATTTGGTATAGTCATGACCATTGATAATTTGATGAAAATCCTTGGCCGTGGTACGGAATGATTAGATATTGTGGTTTATTCATTAAACCGAGTCTTAGTGATAAAAATTGATGAAAACCTTTTAAAACCTAAAAGATAGTAGACTTTATTTTCAACTCGACTCTTTTAATGGATTGTATATTCATTAACGCAGCTTAAACCGGTTGTCTATTGTATTTTATCGGTTTAATGATGTTGAAGACTATTGATAATTTATTCTGCATTATCTTAGTTATAATATTTCTTCTTTGGGCTAGTTGAGCTCACCCTTTCTTTCACCGTTTCTCTCGTGAAATGAGAATATAGCCGGAGACGAGCCTGGGAACCAGAGTAATGGTCCGAGGATATCATTAGTAGTCCTCACTATTCGTGAAATAGTGTGATAATAATTGTAATGAGGACTCTTATGAGTTTGTATAATATCTAGTAGAGAATATATTTGTATTCAAACTCACGCTTTATGTCGTATTGTACACCCAGCGCTTATATTAGTAAGTTGTATTTAAATTTTGTACCATGTAAGTGGCGACCCAAGATGGGTGATGTATACCTAATTTTGGGGTGTCACACGTGGTGTCAAAACATGGAGTATCTGCTGACCCGTGAAGATTGAGACAAATGCAAAGTTAAGCACAGAATCAAGCTTCCAGAATCAAGCACGTAGCTTTTTGGGCTTAGTAAAGGTTATTATCGGAGATTCGTGGAAGAATTTTCTCGAATCGCTACTCTGCTAACTCTCCGGTGACTCAAAAGATACAAAATTGCATGGAGCGAAGAATGCGAGAAGAGTTTCCAAGAGCTCAAGAGAGACTTATTTCTAAGCACTGCTTACGACAATACCATCCGGGTTCGGATGGATTTGTTATCTACAATGATGCTTCGTGCAAAGGGTTAGGATGTGTTCTCATGCAACGTGGGAAAGTCATAGCCTATGCCTCGCGACAACTTAAAGAATATGAGAGGAATTATACTACTCACGATCTAGAGTCATGCGTGATCATTTTTTTGCGCTAAAGATCTGGAGGCACTATCTATATGGAAAAAAAGTGGAGATATATTCAGACCATAAAAGCCTCAAATATTTATTCACCCAAAAGGAACTCAAAATGCTACAACGACGTTGGCTCGAGCTGTTAAAAGATTATGACCACACCATTCAATACCATCCTGAAAAAGCAAACGTGGTAGCTGACACGTTGAGTAGAAGATCATATGCAGGAACGAGTGCGATGATGTCAAGTAAACGCATAGAACCAACTTTAATCGATGAAGTTAAAGTTGCTTAAGCCACCGACCCGGAGCTGATGCATATGAAGAATAAAGTACAAGAAGGTGTTATTCCGGAAGCAATAATCGATGAAGAAGGAATACTTCGAGTACACTCCAGACTTTCTGTTCCTAACGACTCTGATTTGAAGAATAAGATCATGACGAAGGCACACAATACACCGTTTGTAATCCATCCTGGAAGTACCAAAATGTATTGTGATCTTTGACATACATTTTGGTGGAACAATATGAAGAGAAAGATCGCGAAGTTTATCTCGAGGTGTTTAACTTGTCAACGTGTAAAGGCGGAGCATCAAGTGCCTAAGGTTCCATTGCAACCACTTGAGATTTTGAAATGGAAGTGGGAACACATTACCATGGATTTCGTTACGGCTTTTCCCACGGTTTCTCAAGGCATAGATGCGATTTGGGTTATTGTTGATATATTAACCAAGTCTACACATTTCTTGCCGATACGGGAGACTTATTCCCTTGAACGTCTTGCTCATATGTATGTAAATGAGATTGTGAGATTGCATGGCATTCCAGTATCCATAGTTTTGGATCGTGACCCAAGATTCACTTCACGATTTTGGGTTAGTTTGCAAAAAGCTATGGGCATGGAGTTACGATTCAGTTAGGCATACCATCCTCAGACGGACGGACAATCAGAGAGGACTATTCAAACTCTTGAAGATCTATTAATACTCTGTGTGACGCCCCCAAAATAGGTCCACTCCATCCAACCCATTCTGAGTCGCCAAATACATGGTACAGAAATAACTACAACTTTATTATTACAACATATAAACTGTGAGTTTAAATACAGATATTGCTATCTAGACAATATCCTCATGCAAATAAATCCCTATCATAATTATTGATACATTATTTTACAAAAATGGTGAGGACTACTAAACAACTCTCTCTAGAACCTTCATTCCATACCCCGACTAAGACTTCGCTACATTCTCGCCTCCCGAGAAGAAAAATGGAACAAAAGGAAAAGGGTGAGCTCAACTAGCCCAAAAAAGAATATTATGACTAAGATAATATACAACAAATTATCGTTAGTCTTCAACAGGAAAAAATCTAATAGAATACAATAGACAACCGCTTTTAAACCAACAATGCAGCATGAAACAACAATTCATTAGAAGAGTTAAGTAGAGAATGCAAACTACTATCTTCTATATATGAATTTAAAAGTTCATCGTCGATATTTTATCCTCAGTAACATCAATCAATATATATATCCGAATCAAATATTCATCTTTGCACTACAGCCAAAGATATTCATCACTTAATCATGTTCATCTAAACACTGCTCATCTTTGCACTACGCCCAAAGATATTAATCACTTAATCATGTTCATCTCAACACTGCTCATCTTCGCACTACGCCCAAAGATATTCATCAAGAAATCATTCATCTTTGCACTACAGCCAAAGATATTCAAGAATATCATCATTTAGGACCGAGGATGATGAAAGATATTTTAAAGGAAACGAATCCAAAGGAAACAAAAGAACAATTATTAAGGATTCATATTTTAAACAATCCAAGTTCAAAAATACTTCATAAGTAATCGAGTGGAGTAAAATTCAAGAATGATCAAAAACATGGATACAATCAAAGCTAGTATCCGTAATAGATATTTTGGACAAAAAAAAAAAATTTCATTTTTCTATGAATAGTCCAGATTCGTGAATAAAGGTCAGATATCGTGAATATTATCGATATACGTGAATAAGAAAATCACACCAAAAGATAGAAATTTCACAAAAAACATCTTCACGCTTCATGAATAATACTCGTGAATAAGAACCTCGAACTATGAAAAAGTTCCAAATTTGATAAAAATTCCAACCAATATTTCTAAGATAATGATATTGAAGAAATAATATCATTTTCAATAAAATAACATCCCTTACCTCGAAAAGACAAGATTTCTAAATAAACACCTGATATAAAGCTATGACTTGAACTTGCATCGTATAACAATAATACTCAAAGTATACTCAAAATACTCACAAGAATACGCCGATAATATAGAGAGAAAACTTCAGCTTCAAAAGTGATTTTCAATTCTAACCTAAGACCCTATTTATAGGAAATTGCTTAGAACACCAAAAGTAGAAAATTTAATATAATAAATATATATATATATATATATATATATATATTCCATGCCAACCAAAACTCCCTAAATCAAATATGTTTACAACACATGGGGGCCAACCAAAACAATAAAACATTTTTGTTGATATAAATAATTAAAACTTCCAAAATCAATTATTTTGAACTTTGAACTTTAATAATTCATAATAAATAGCTCTTTATCAGAAAAATTGAAACTCACAATTTTCCATAGGAAATTCAATTTCTACAACTTTGCAGAAGAAAGTTTTTCCAAATTCCAAATGTAAATTGACCAAATCCATAAACCAAGCGATTTTATGTGCTATAATCAAATTTCGGTCCAATAATTGTGTCCACCAACACACAAAATATGTGTTAAACATTTAATGCCACAAAATACTCTTCCTCCTCATATACTCATATATCCCACATTCATTATAAAAATATCACCGCTAATATATTATTAAAATAATATATTTAAATGAATTATTTTATCGTAAAAAGATAAAATATTAATTTTCAACAATTGTCACATTAAAAAAATTTCTCCATCTATATCCACATAAAATCAATATTTTCCTCATCATATAAATCAATAATTAATTATTCACAAATAATATTACAGAATCACAAAGATCGGCAATCCGTAGCCGCCCTGTGAAAGAGGGGCTTTCCAATAAGGATCTCTCTTATCTGCCAATTAGGTGACCAAACCTCTCCTTGATGTAACTTTCTAGACATTGCCAATAATGTTTTCTAATAATATTATTCAGATAATATGAATTATTGTTCGATAATGAAAAATACGTAATGACAATTTATCAAACAACAAGAATATAAAATATCAATGCAAATGATTATTGAATCAATAAAATAAAATATCAATAATAATTATCAGAATAATTATTGAGTAAAGTGCCTTCTAACGTAAGAATCAATAATTGGTACAATACCGTGCTATTGTTCAACAACGCCAGATTAGTGTGTTTTAACCACCGGGTATTCCAACAAGATAATCTGTAATAACTACGCCGCTATTTATAAACAACTTATATTTGTCGCTTTTTTCATCCAATCGCTTTCAGTTATGGGGCCCACAAAAGATCATAGCGTCATCATTTAATATTCCCTAATTTAATATTCCACGACCAAACGAATATTCCCCGATAATAATGAATATTTTATAACCACTGCTTATTCGAAATATTTGTGTATTTTACCCATAACTATCCACATTAATCAAATCAACCCTTACTATTTCAAAATAATAAATAGAGGAAAATAAATTTTATTTATTAATAATTTGGGGTCTTACAACCTCCTCTCTTATGAAATTTCATCCTCGAAATTGACGACGTACTCGGTGTTTTCAAAAAGATGAGAATACCTCGCTTTCATTTCCGCTTCCAACTCCCGTGTCATTTCCTCAATAGCATGGTTTCTCCACAAAACTTTAACTTGTGGTATAACCCTCAGACATAGGACATGTTCTTTCCTATCCAAGATCTTGACAGTACCTCCTCGTACGTTAAGTCTTCTATATCTCGTCCGGCTCTAACTCAATGACGTGGTTCGTCGTCCACATATTTACGTAACATCGATACGTGAAAACGCGTTATGAACACGCTGCGTCATACTTGGCGGTAAAACGAGTCTATAGGCCACAGCCTCCTATTCGATCGAGAATTTCAAATGGATTAATAAATCAAGGTTTGAGCTTTCTCACCTCACCGATTCTCGCTTTTGGAATAACGACTTCTCGATCTTCTTCTTCATATTCATCAACTCCAGTGTCCAGAGCTTTCGATAAGCTTTTAAATTTATCGATTAAAGTCGATTATACTCGTAGATATCATCACGCTGGTACCTAGAGTTTTCATCTCCATCTCTATTATTTGTAAATTATAATGAAATGAGTCTTTGACAATATCGTACTCATATTGTATACGATCTTCTACTCAACACGCCACCTACCACGCTCGCTTTTCCAGATGGCATAGTCGTAATACGTCTTTGAAATGAGTCTCCTCTCGAGTTCTTCGCTCTTCCCACATTCCTTGCTCCATTCAAATTTTGTATCTCTACGAAGTCACCAAGTTAATGGAATAGCGATTCGAGAATATCCTTCAACGAATCTCCGATAATAACCAACTAAGCCTAGAAAGCTACGAATTTCGATTACCGACTTAGGTTGTTCTCAACCGTGACTCATATCCCAACCTTGATAAGACGTTACAATGACACCTATCGCTTTACTATCGCACGAATATGGTGTCCCCTACGAGAAGTCTGCTTTCAGCATTCCACAAAGGAAGTCACCAGATAAAGGCTCGTGTACCAAATTTATAGTTGAATTTTTAACTCCTCAAGTTCAATAGAGCCATTCGATATGAGATTTTAGAAATGAGTTTTGTACCGGGTTCAAAGTCGATACAAAATTTAATATCGCTTTGGAAGTAAGCCAAGAAATTCTTCAGAAATACGTCAGAAAAATCAATAACAACAGAATATTATTTAAATCGACGTGTCTTTATTCAAATCCATAACATGGACTAAGAAAACTTGACATCCATAATAAACGAATGACTTCATGGCTTGATATGAAAATGTTTGACTACAATGGTTTGATTGCTTGAATTGAATAACAAAGTTGCTTAGGAATATGAAAACTAACAACCTTACGAAAGTAATCAATTTCAGCATGATGAGTAGTTAACCTTAAAATCACATCAAAAGCAAATATCTCTATAGAAATAAGGTTAACAAGTAATGTGATAAAGCCAACTCTGAATCAAGCAAGATTTCTAAACAACGGATGTAATGAAAGTTTCTCCCAATCTGAGTCTCCATAAATAGGTCAAAGTCTAATTTCTCCGTAGTCAAGTTCAAACGCTGAGCGCAAGCAAAAGAGATAAAAGAATGGGTAGAACCCAGATTCTAGTAAGGTATAAACTTCACAAGAATTTATAATTAACTAACTCGTGCTAACTTCGCTCGTTTCTCGAGATTGACAAACCGCTGACTTTCACTTTTCCGGGGACATCCTTTCGAGGGCCACGACAAACGCCTTCTTCCAGAACCGCTGACTTTGACTTTTTTCCGACATCTTTTTTTTGAGTCACCATTCCTCACTGGATCGGGTTTTGATACCGCATAATCTCGAAAGCGATATGTCCTTCTTTTCCACAATTATAGCATACCTTAAACTGTTGTAGGCAGGTTGAAATTTAATGATTTATCCTCTTCCCACACATATAAACATTCGGCCATACACTATTGGTCTTTCACCTCCCTTGGAACCAAATAAGTTACTGCACAAATTTCGAAAGTAGTATGCACAAGCCAATCATGTTTGATGATAAAGCATATACTTTAGAACAATCTTATTCATTTATTAATAAAAAGTATTAATTTATTAAAGGCTTTTAATTATCTACATGATGTCGCTTTTATAATATGTGATAAACCCATAGTTTTAAGCAATGCTTTTAGAATAATGATGATGATCATTCTAATGAGATCTAAATTCTTAGAAAGCTTAAAACTAAAATAGTTCCCAATCATCGATTACTAAATTGGGGATTAGTGAATCCGGATAGATTGGTACATACGCTGCTTGCTTCATTGATGAGGATGATTGATCTCATGATCATTTGTGTGGAGACACTAAAGCAAGTATGTAGGTGCTTATTAGAGAATAAGTTCACTTAACGTGGCTCGCTAAGGAATACCTAATGGAGTTTTATTTATCATCAATAGAATTCTCAGAGTGATAGTAAGACAAGTAATCCTTGGACTTGAGATCATCATAGTATTTGTGTATGATGAGTTATACTTTGACTTATTCCTTAAGACCCTTAGGGTATATCAAAGGGTATGCTTGGGTATAATAAGTTGTATATGGAGATAATGTATGATCAATAAAGAATCTACCACTTCTAATAAAAGAAGAGAAATGTCCTATGTGATTCGATAAATGACAACCCAAGAGTCCTCGGTTAAGGCGTAATGAAATTAGAAAGGAGTTTCTAATTTGCATTATTTGAGTCAGCATTTAAGGATCGAAATACATATAATTAAATAAAATAAGACTTGACAAAGAATTCCAATGCCTTATATTTAATCGGGACATCAGATGGTGGAAGGATTGAATTGTACGGTAAATTATTTACTCAAAGGTTCTTTAATGATTAATGTTGAAATCTATATTATCCGGAAAGTCGCTGATCGCTAGGGAGGCTTATCCCTATTGTAGAATAATATATTATTTAAATAAATTAATTGTTTAATTTATTTATTTAAATAAGATTAGAATTGTTCTAATTGATTTATTCACAACCTGCTTAATACGGAGAACCTAAAGGGTCACACCATAAAAGGAAGAATAATTATTTAAGAAGTTAATGGCATAATCGTAATAATATAGTTAAGTATATTTAATTTAATCTATGGTGATAGAATAAATTAAATAGCTTAATATTTATTATTTAATATTTTAGAAATATTAAATATAAATTAATAAGAGGAGTCTTATTAATATTATTACAATTATTATTATTTTAATTTCTAAAAGAGTTTAGGAATTAATTTAATATAAGTATTTCATTTATTCCTAATTGATTAGAAGGAAAATTAATTAAAGGAGTTTAATTAATTATCCCTAATAAGATTAGGGAGCTTAATTAATTAAAAGAATTAATTAATTAAAACCCAATTCCTTAATTGTTAAGGTGGGTTGCCCACATCTATAAATAAGAGGAGTCTTATTATGGGTGGGATGAGGTTGTTGATTTTTCAACATACGTAATAATTCCAATTGTTGGAGAGTACGCCTTTTCTATGTAGATAGAAAAACTAGGGTTTAGCCAACCACCCTTCTTCTTGAATTTTATTCTTCCTCGGTGGATCACCCTCAGAGGCCAAACATTTGGGTGGCTAACGCCGATCAAAGGAAGGAACCAAACCCGTGGATTCAAGATCAACGCGAAAAGGATTGGAGGTGAACTCAGCACTGAGGAAGCTCTGATCTTCAAGGGTATGATTTATTCTTCATATCTTTTCGCTTAATTAATAATTATGCATAAAGGATGATCCGGGTTTATGGTTTGTAAATAATTTTAAACTCGATTTTACACGCGCTCCGCTTTTTTATGCAATTTGATCAAGCGTTATGAATATTACAAACCCAATAAAGGGCATCGTAGCCAAACCTTTATGCGAATTATTAATTGTTTTAATTTATATATATCGATATGTGTTTAGAAACAATTTAATTGGGCATAATTTTATCAGATAAAATTTTATTAAAAAAAAAAAAAAAAAAAAAAAGAAATTTTTTAATTTTTTTTTGGAAATTAATAAGCAATCCTATTAATTCATTTACATATAACTAAAATTGCAACAAGGAAAACCAAAATCAAGCGTTGGTCGCCGCATAAATCAAGAAATCACGTGGGTTCTTGAGTTATATTAATTTACATATCGGTATGAAGGAAATTCACGTGTGTTTTGTAAAAAGTTTTCAAGAAAGGCTTGATAATTTTAAAGGCGTATGTACGAGTTTTATAAAAAAAAAAAAAAAAAAACAAAAACATGCATCACGTCATTTTTTAAAAAGCAAGCATGGCATTCTTTTGTTTTGCTAAATAAAAGAGATATATATATTATATATATTATATATAATATATATATATATATATATATATATATATATTCTTAATTATTATATAATTAAAATAAAAAGTTTATTTTAATTTTAAAATAAAAGGTTTATTTTAATATTAAAATATAAAGTTTTATTTTAATTTTAATAATTTTATAATTAAAATAAAAGGGTTTATTTTAATCTTAAAATAAAAGGTTTATTTTAATATTAAAATAAAAATTTATTTTAATTTTAAAATTAGAATTTCATGCTAACTAATTAGAGTTGGAATTGGATTCCATGATAACTAATTGGAGTTGAAATTGATCTTTCTTTCCTTAAATAAAGGAGTTTATTTAGATATGAAATAGATTTCATATTATTCAAAATAAAAGAGTTTATTTGTGAATAGGAAAGAAAATCCATGTTTCTTTAAATAAAGGAGTTTATTTAAATATGGAATAAGATTTCATATTATTCAAAATAAAGGAGTTTATTTGTGAATAGGAAAGAATATCCGTGTTTCTTTTAATAAAAGATTTTTTACATGGAATTGATTTCATAATTAATTAAAAATAAAATAGTTTATTTTAATTAAAGATTTTTTTTATTACATGGAATTGATTCCATAATTAATTAAAATAAAGGAGTTTATTTTGATTAAAGTTTTGATTAAAATAAAATAGTTTATTTTATTCAAAATTGGATAAATTAAAATAAAATAGTTTTATTTTGATTTAAATTTGATTAAAATAAAGGAGTTTATTTTGATTCAAAATTAGATTTTATACTAACTAAATTTGCCCATTAAATGATATCAATATATATATTAAATGTTTATTATTCATTCAGATGAATGTTATTTATTGATGCATATGGTGATGTGTATGATAATAAATGGGATTGATTATGGACTATCGACCAATGTGATTGGATTTTATTTTAGTTGGATGCATGAATGTATGGGTTTTATTAAATGGGGTCTCACAGACTGCCTTCTTCTAATTTTTCTTAATGTAAATTCTATCTCCTCCTATGCATTTCCCTCGATCACGATCAAGGTTTCTATTTATTTTAAATAGTTTTGTAATAGGAATATTTAGAATTATTTTGAAGAATTAGAGATCAAGGACAAGAAGCGCGCTTAAGACCCGCTTGTAATGGAGCCCAAGTTTAAATGTAATAGTTATATTTAAATATTATTTCTTTCACCCCTTGGGAGCCTGACCTTTTGGTTCACTTGGTGGCTCTAGTGAACCAAACTAGAATAAAAGTCCATAATCAATCCGTAGAATATAGTATTCTATATGCATGCTTATACTATATATATATATATATTATGCAAACATGCTTCATGTTCATTAATATGACGCGATTTTATATATATATACGTGCAATGCCGCTAAACAAGATGAGACAAATTAATAACAAACCCCTCAATTTTATATATTAAGTCCTAAGCGCTCAAAGATATTTGGAATATCGAACGTCGCTTTCTAGCATGATAAAATTAATAGAGTATTAAATATTTAATATGAGTTTGTTGTGTCACCACAAGGCAAGTATTAAGTATTTAAGATGTTAATTTATCACATTTGATGCTTATAAAGAAAATTGAACAATATTGTTTTGTTGTGTCACCACAAGGATGATATTTTTCTTTTTTGAATATACGGAGTGCTAGGTTTGACTTAACTTGATAATTTTGATTCTGATGTGCCACCACTGATCAAAATAATCTAAGAGGCAAAATACAAGGAGTCAGATAGTTGATGTAATTGACAAAAGTTGTTCTACCTATTTATTTATATATAGTTTGTTGTGTCACCACAAGGCTATATACATTTGAAATGGGATCCTTATTCTCACTAGCAAATCTTTAATTAGATTTTGCTTAACTATATAAGTGAGGGTAATATAGTTTGAAGAAAATAGTGGGAGATACCAATTTAAAACAAGACCTAATTTATTTTGGTAATTAATAAAAGAATGTATGTTAAAATGTTGTTAATTACAAATTCATTTACTGAAATTTTACAATGTCTAAATTACTATCATCAAGGGCATATTAGATGCTAAATTAATCGCAATCAATTAAACTGATTGGTTAAGAAAATTGAGAATAGTTCTCATAGTCAAAAAGCTATCTTATGTCCTTAATACGCCTATCCCCGCAATGGTTGCGCATAATGCCTCGAGGAAGAGATTGCTACTTTTAGAAAGTGGCAAGATGATGCACATTGGCTCAATGCATCATGCTCGCATCCACGAGTAACGAGCTTCAACACAAGATGAAACTATGGATGCTTCTTACTATATTCCCGCACATCAAGTAGTTGATGGTGAGGAAAGTAGGACCGATAGATATATCGACATCTAAGGAGCTCTTCCGATCTAGAATGGCCAATGGCACTATAGTAAGATGCATAAAAAAGTTCTTAACATAATCAATTTGATTGATCAATTAGACAACACGGTTTTGTCATGGATGGAGAGTTGAGCCAAGATTTGATCTCTGACTCACCCCTAATTCTTTTCACAATTGTTGTGAATTTTTCATATGAAATGCTAGATATCGCCTTTACCGATTTGCTTAACATGTTGAAAAATGTCGAGAGTCACTTTCCAACCAAGAAAGATCAAGTCTTACTGGTAGGGGCCAAAGGATCTTCCAAAAGAAGAACGATTCAAAGAAGGTAAATAGAAAGGCATAAACAAAGGATAATAAGAACAAAACTCGATACGGATAAGAAAAGAAGTTTGCTTCCACCGCAATAAGCCTGGACACCGGAAAGAAACTGCGAGAAGCATCTTGCAGAGGCTAACCAAAGAAGCTTAGTGAAGTTTCTTACATAATACAAATTTTGTTCATGATTGAAATAAATTTTCTTTAAGTCAAGGTTCTACTTGGGTATTGATACCGACTTTGGTTATCATAAATATAGATTTATGAAGGACCAAGCAAGTAGAAAGCTAAACAAATATAAGTAATCCTATGTGTGAAAATGAAGCAAAGGTTGTCACGATTAGCCATAGAACTTATAGTTTAGCAATGCTTACGGCAAATCTATTAAGTCAATAAGTTGTTATCAGATTCTAGTTCTCGTTGAAAATATTATTTCCATTTTATTGTTGGACAATGAAATCTTTGGTATTATAATTAAGAACAATTGTTGTTCTATTTATAATAATAATGTTTTGTATAGAACCGAATATTACTTAATAAATTTTGTATACTTGACTTTACATGAAAATAATTTTGCATATTGAACAAATTAGTATAAGAAAAGGAGATGATCATTCAAAGAGTCGAATGTATGTATTTATTGAATACAAGTGTGAATTATTCAAAGGTTCAAAGAATTCGTAAGTGAAACAAATTGGCAAAGTATTAAGATTCTTTGATTAGATCAAGGAATAAATACTTGTGCAATAAGTTTCTAGATCATCTCAAATGGTTTTCTCATAATGGAAACATCCCGATACGCAATAATTGATTGATGTATCTCGAATGAAAAAATCGCACTGTGTTGGACATGGTGCGGTCCATAATGATTTTACCGACATTCCAATATCCTTCTAGGATAATGTCCTAGAAATGGTCAGACATTCACGAAAAGGTAACCTCAAAATCCAAATTTCCCAAGACTCCATAAAAGTTATGGATGGGGAGGATTCCTAATCTTAAGTATGTTAAGATAAGGGGTTGTCCAACTTATGTGAAAAGGTTTCAAAGGATAAGCTTTGGGACAAGATTTGACAAGTACAATTTGTGGGACATCCTAAAGTAAGTTTAGGGTATATGCTCTATAATCCTACTTAGCAAAAGGTGTTTGTTATGAAACACACTACCTTCTAAGATAAAGGTGTTTATCATCAAGGAGCTAGTGGAGGATAATAGATCTTGAAAAGTTCAAGAACCACAAAACACTATAAGTCAAATAAGAGGAACCTCAGAGATGTACTTCCATTGTACCACAAACCGAATCAGAATCGAATAGTACCAAAGATACCTAGAGGTATGGATTCATCATGGATGATGATGATGAGGTACACATCATAGAAGATGATGATCCGTAGTTACATAACTGATGAGGTAAGAGTTCTAGTGTGTACAAAAGGGTTTGATTTTATCAAAAAGGAATGAGCGCCGTGACATTCCTAATATTATATGTTGATATACTACTGATAAGGAATGACATACCAATGCTACAATCAAGAAAAGATAAAGTTGTCTAAACATTCCTCCATGAATGATTTGGGAAGAGTATCTTAATTGGGGATAAAATCTATATAGATAGATTTAAGAGGATGCTCGACTTAACCCAAGGAACGATATTCATTTGATGCTAAAGTCGTTTAGCATGGCAAACTTCAAGAGATGTCTCATGCGTCGATGAGCCTGGAGTGTATCTCTTAATAGTCCCCATACTCCAAAGAAGAGAGATCGCATGAGTGACAATCATGTATGCAATGAAATATACGAGACCCGATGTCGATCACCATATTCGGAGAAGATCACTACGTAAGAGATGTTGAAAACATCTTAAAGTTCTTAACCCAAGACTAAGGATGTGATCATATTCATGGTGGGTCTTAATTAAAACTAGAGGGCTTAACTGTACTCAAGTTTTTCGCATGCACTCAAGACGATGTAAAAATCCACTTTAAGGTAAAGGGTTACCTTGAATAAAGGGTGCGTTGAATTGAAAGGTTCCAAACAAAGAAAGAGTTGCCGGGTTTAGTGATAAAGACAAAGTATATAGCTATAAATGAAGTCGCAAGTTGATTGTTTGGATTAAAAGTTCATTACGTAACTAGAATAGTTCCTAAGTCTCATCTTCGATCTAAACATATGTCAGTGGCACTTTCATTTGATTATTAGAATCATTGAAAGATGGGAAATCACTATAGTAGATAGTGGACTCTCATAAACAACATTACATATCCATTAACTAAAGCTTATCCAACAAAGCAGGATAATCGCCACTTAGAGAAGAAGAGTATAAGATACCATGACGATTGGCTTTTAGTGCAAGTGGGAGATTGAAAGTAGTATGCATACAAGCCAATCATGTTTGATGATAAAGCATATACTTTGTAACAATCTTATTCATTTATTAATAAAAGTATTAATTTATTAAAGGCTTTTAATTATCTACACGATGTCGCTTTTATAATATGTGATAAACCCATAGTTTTAAGCAATGCTTTTAGAATAATGATGATGATCATTCTAATGAGATCTAAATTCTTAGAAAGCTTAAAACTAAAATAGTTCCCAATCATTGATTACTAAATTGGGGATTAGTGAATCCGGATAGATTGGTACATACGTTGCTTGCTCATCGATGAGGATGATTGATCTCACGATCATTTGTGGAGACACTAAAGCAAGTATGTAGGTGCTTATTAGAGAATAAGTTCACCGAACGCGGGCTCGCTAAGGAATACCTAATGGAGTTTTATTTGCCTCGTCAATAGGAATTCTCAGAGATAGTAGACAAGTAATCCTTGACTTGAGATCATCATAGATCTTGTGTATGATGAGTTATACTTTCGACTTATTCCTTAAGACCCTTAGGGTATATCAAAGGGTATGCTTGGGTATAATAAGTTGTACATGGAGATAATGTATGATCAATAAAGAATCTACCACTTCTATAAAAAGAAGAGAATGTCCTATGTGATTCGATAAATGACAACCCAAAGAGTCCTTGGTTAAGGCGTAATGAAATTAGAAAGGAGTTTCTAATTTGCATTATTTGAGTCAGGCATTTAAGGATCGAAATACATATAATTAAATAAAATAAGACTTGACAAAGAATTCCATGTCTTATATTTAATTGGGACATCAGATGGTGGAAGGATTGAATTGCATTTGTAACTATTTACTCAAAGGTTCTTTAATGATTAATGTTGAAATCTATATTATCCGGAAAGTCGCCGATCGCTAGGGAGGCTTATCCCTATCAGAATAAATATTATTTAAATAAATTAATTGTTTAATTTATTTATTTAAATAAGATTAGAATTGTTCTAATTGATTTATTCACAACCTAAGCTTAATATGGAGAACCTAAAGGGTCACACCATAAAAGGAAGAATAATTATTTAAGAAGTAAATGGCATAATCGTAATAATATAAAGTTATGTATATTTAATTTAATCTATGGTGATAGAATAAATTAAATAGCTTAATATTTATTATTTAATATTTTAGAAATATTAAATATAAATTAATAAGAGGAGTCTTATTAATATTATTACAATTATTATTATTTTAATTTCTAAAAGAGTTTAGGAATTAATTTAATATAAGTACTCTCATTTATTCCTAATTGGATTAGGAAGGAAAATTAATTAAAGGAGTTTAATTAATTATCCCTAATAAGATTAGGGAGCTTAATTAATTAAAAGAATTAATTAATTAAAACCCAATTCCTTAATTGTTAAGGTGGGTTGCCCACATCTATAAATAAGAGGAGTCTTATTATGGGTGGGATGAGTTGTTGATTTTTCAACATACGTAATAATTCCAATTGTTGGGAGAGTACACCCTTTCTATAGAGATAGAAAAACTAGGGTTTAGCCAACCACCCTTCTTCTTGAATTTTATTCTTCCTTGGTGGATCACCTCTAGAGGCCAAACATTTGGGTGGCTAACGTTGATCAAAGGAAGGAACCAAACCCGGTGGATTCAAGATTGAACGCGAAAAGGATTGAGGTGAACTTGTACACTAGGAAGCTCGATCTTCAAGGGTATGTTTTATTCTTCATATCTTTTCGCTTAATTAATAATTATGCATAAAGGATGATCCGGGTTTTATGGTTTGTAAATAATTTTTAAACTCGATTTTACCACGCTTGCTTAATTTATGCAATTTGATCAAGCGTTATGAATATTACAAACCTAATAAGACGTCTTCACATGGTCGTTGTTGAATCTCCTCTTTTTAAAATCTCCTCCCACTCGCTTCTTATATTTTCATGGCCACGATTACCACCGTAGTGGTTACCGCCTTTGTCCATATTCTTCTTTCTCTTTGGTTATCGTTATTCGATGATCGCTATCTTCTTGATATAATCCACGGTTATGGTCCCTCATTGAACGTACTCATTATCTCGCCTAACAACCGAGCCTCGCTGACAACATCTGAATAGAGAAAATTTATGAGAAATGAGATCTTGACGTATGCGGTGTTTCAAACCTCTCGAAAACATCCGCGTCATACGTTCTCATTCTCCACCAAATGAGGTGCAAACTCGATAACTCCGCTAACTTCGCCTTCGTCTTTGGGACACCGTCCATTTATTCTCTTTCAGGCCTAATAAACTCCACTTCCTTCATACGACGAATACTTTCGTGGAAGTACTTGTCATTGAACTGCTTTCAAATGTCTCCCACGACACGCCGAGTGCAAATGGATGGATACGCTTCGTGATTCCCACCAAGAATCGCCTCGTTCTTTAACATAAAAGTAGCGAATGGAACTTTCGTTCTCCGCGTGCATCCCAAGACATCGAATATCTTGGTAATTTGTTTGATTCCACGTCTCCGCCTTTAATCGGATCCGGCTTTCCCTGTAATGCAGTGGTCCCAACTTTTGAACCGCTTGTTTGTGACCACCCGTGAATTGCTATCATTTCCTCCTGTATTTTGAACACGAGTCTCCCTCGTCAGATTTTGCATGAACTTTCGAAACACCAAGTACGTACGTCAATTTCGAGGACGAAATTTCATAAGGAATGGAAGTTGTAAGACCCAAACTTATTATAAATAAAATTAAATTTCCTTTATTTATTATTTTGAAATAGTAAGGGTTGATTTGATTAATGTGGTTAGTTATGGGTAAAATACGCAAATATTTCAAATATGCAAGTGGTTATAAAATATTCATTTTTGTCGGAGAATATTCGTTTGGTCGTGGAATATTCTAATTGTTGGAGAATATTCGTACTACAGCGCAACCTTGTGTGGGCCCCATAACAAAAAGCGATTGGATGAAGAAAACGACAAGTATAAGTTGTTTATAAATAACGGCATAATTGTTATCGTTATCTTGTTGGAATACATTCGTTTAAAACACAAGAAGACGAGGATATTGCAACAATTTGATTGATTCTACGTAGAAGGCATTACTCAATAAATGTTACAAAGAAGCTATCGCTCAATATTTTATTTTATTGATTCAATAATTGCAACGTTGATATTTTATATTATTGTTGTTTCAATAATTGTCACTACACAGTATTTTCATTATCAGATCAATAATTTATATTATTTGAATAATATTATTAGATAAAATTATTGGCAAGGTCTAGAAAGTTCTGTCTAAGGAGAGGTTTGATAACCTAATTGCGCGTCAGTAAGGAAAAATCCTTATTGAAAAGCCCCCTTTTTCTTGGGAACTGCCTAGTTGTCAGTATTGTGATTCTATAATATTATTTGTGAATAATTAATTATTGATTTATATGATAAGGAAAATATTTATTTTATGTGGATATAGATGGAGAAATTTTTTAATGCGACAATTGTTGAAAAATTGTTATTTTATCTTTTCTGATAAATAATTTATTTAAATATATTATTATATTTTAATAATATAATAATGGTGATATTTTACAATGAATGTTGGATATATGAGTATATGAGGAGGATGAGTATTTTTGTTACAATTAATGTTTAAAGCATGTTAGACATGTTTCCATGGACCCCATTTCTTGAATCGAAATTGGTTTATAGCGTGAAAATCGTTAAGCTTCGGATTTCGATCAACTTCGCTTGGAATTTGGAAAACTTAAACTTACAAAGTTGTAGAGAATGGAATTAACTATAAAAAGGACACGTGGTTCAAATTTTTCTGATAAAAGGGCTATTTATTATGAATTATTAAAGTTCCGTAGTTCTAAAATAATTGATTTTTGAAAGTTTTAATTATTTTTAATAACAAAACGCGTTTTTTATTTTTGTCATTATTTGGTGGCTTGAATTCAGATGGTCAAGGTAGGCTAAGGAAAATTTTATAAATATATTAATATTTTATTAAATTTTCGCTTTGCTGTTCTAAGCATTTTCCTATAAATAGGGTCTTGGGTTAGAATTGAAAATCACACCAAAAAATAAAGTTTTTCTCCTTTCTCTCTATATATTATCGAAATGTATTCTTGTGAGTATTTTGATACTTTGAGTGTTGCTATATGGTGCAAGTTCTCTTGAAAGACTATATCCAGTTATTCAAAGAAGTAAGATCTTTTTTAGGTAAGGGATGTTATTTTAAAAAAATGATATTATTTCTTCTAATATCATTATCTTTGGATTATTGGTAAGATTTTTCTTGTGAAATTCTTGTCTTTTTTAGTGTAAAGGAGTTACTACTCACGATACTGAAGACTATTCACGTAAAAATTAAATTTTCGCTTTTTTATCTAAAATATCTATTATGGATACTAACTTTGATTGTATCCATGTTTTGATTATTCTTAAATTTTACTTCACTTTGATTATTTATGAATTATTTTTGAACTTGGATTGTTTAAAGTACGAATCCATAATACTTGTTCTTTTGTTTCACTGAATTCGTTTTCTTTAAAATATTTTTCATCATCCTCAGTCTTAAATGATGGTATTACTGAATATTTTTGGCCTGTAGTGCAAAGATGGTTGATTTTCTTATGAATATCTTTGGCCCGTAGTGCAAATATGTACAGGTGTTGAGATGAACATGACCGTTTGATTAATATCTTTGGCCTGTAGTGCAAATATGAATATTTAATTCAAGATGAATATTGGTTGATGTTATAGGGATAAAATATTGATGATGGACTTTTAAATTCATAGATTATAGTAAATTTCATTCTCTACGTAACTCTTCTATAAATTATTATTTTCGCTGCAAATATTGATATGAAACTTGTTGTCTATTGTATTTTATCAGATTTTTTTCTGTTGAAGACTAACAATAATTTGTTCTATATTATCTTAGTCATAATATTCTTTACTGGACTTGTTGAGCTCACTCTTTTTCTTTTTGTTCCATTTTTCTTTTCAGGAGGCGAGAATGTAGCGAGTTCTAGTCGGGGGGTGGAATGAGGGTTCTAGAAAGTTGTTTTAGTAGTCCTCACAATTTTTGTAAAATAATGTGCCAATAATTATAACGAAGACTTATTTGGGTGTGAATATTGTCTAGAGAACAATATTTGTATTTAAACTCACAGTTTTTATGTTGTATTAATAAAGTTGTAGTTGTTTCTATACCATGTTATTGACGACTCAAAATGGGTGATGTATACCTATTTTGGGGGCGTCACACTAAAGATGAGATAAAAAGGATTATTGTGATTACGTGTAATAATAAATACATTAACCCACTTGATATTCTAGTGTTTGGCCCAAAAAATCAACCAACTTAATATTTTAGTACCTGGCCCAAAAAATCTTAGGGGGGCCATGGCCCCATCCAGCCCTAAGGCAGCTCCGTCCTTGACTGATCGATTCAAACTACAAATCATTCAAATATATTAAGTCATAAACAAACAGCCACTACGCAACTCCAATTAATGCTAAATGTAAGACTCCAACTTATTATAAATAAAATTAAATTTCCTCTATTTATTATTTTAAAATAGTAAGGGTTGATTTGATTAAATAAACAAGTTGTTGCACAAATATTTTAAATAAACAAGTGGTTAGTAAAATATTCATTGTTGTCGGGGAATATTCGTTTGGTCGTGGAATATTCTTACTGTCGGAGAATATTAAATGCACGACGTAGCCGCTAGCCTTTGTGTGGGCCCCATAACTAAAGCAATGGGATGAAGAAAATGACAAATATAAGTTATTTATAAATAACTACAGAATTATTCTTATTAATATCATGTTGAAATAATTCTATGGTTAAAACACAATAGCACCTGTATTGCACCAATTATTGATTCTTACGTAAGAATACACTACTCAATAATTGTTACGATAATTACTTATTCAATATTTTATTTTATTGATTCAATAATTGCTACGTTGATATTTTATATTGTTGTTGTTTCAATAATTGTCACTACACAGTATTTTCTATTATCAGATCAATAATTCATATTATTTGAATAATATTATTAGATAACATTATTGACAATGTCTAGAAAGTTCTATCTAAGGAGATGTTTGGTCACCTAATCATGCTGCCAAGAGTGAAGAGAAATCCTTATTGAAAAGCCCCTCTTTTAAGAACTACCAGTTGCGATATTGTGATTCTGTAATATTATTTGTGAATAATTAATTATTGATTTATATGATAAGAAAAATATTCATTTTATGTGGATATAGATGGAGAAAATTTTAAAGTGACAATTGTTGAAAAATTGATATTTTATCTTTTCTGATAAATAATTCATTTAAATATATTATTATATTTTAATAATATAATAATGGTGATATTTTTACAATAAATGTGGGATATATGAATATATGAGGAGGAAGAGTATTTTTGTTACAAAAATTGTTTAAAACATGTTAAACATTTTTGTGGGCCCATTTCTTTACTGAAATTTGATTATAGCCTGTAAAATCGTCCGTTTGTGGATTTCGGTCAATTTCTGTTTGAAATTTTGAAAAACTTAAACTTACAAAATTGTAGAGAATGAAATTTATATGGAAATGACATAAGGTTTGATTTTTTCTGATAAAAGAGTTATTTATTATGAATTATTGAAGTTTCGAAGTTCCAGAATAATTGATTTTTGAAGTTTTAATTATTTTTTTTAATAAAAACATTTTTTGTGCATTTGGTAGGCCCCACAAGTATTGTAAACATGCTGAATTTAGAAGTCTAAGGTTAGCGTTGAATTTTCTGCTTTGGTGTTCTAAGCATTTTTGTAAGACCTTAAATTTTTTAAATAAAAAGGAATTTCCTTTATTTATTATTTTGAAATAGTAAGGGTTGATTTGATTAATGTGGATAGTTAAGGTTAAATACATAAATATTTCAAAATAAGCAAGTGGTTATAAAATATTCATTTTTGTCGGGAATATTTGTTTGGTCGTTGAATATTCGTCTTGTCGGGGAATATTCGTATGCGACCACATGCAAATGCATGTAATAATTCTATATAACTGAAAAGCGATTGATGAAGAAAACGACAAATATAAGTTGGTTAAAATAACGGCGTAGTTATTACCAATTAAGACCATTGGAATACCGGTGGTTAAAATACAAGAATACGCGCGGTTCGCATACAAGAAAGACACTCAGATCGCATGAAGATTGTTGAATTATCGATCCTTACGTAAGAAGGCACTACTCAATAATTTTCACAATGAGTTACCGCTCAATATTTTATTTTATTGATTCAATAATTGCTTTGCGTTGATATTTTATATTATTGTTGTTCAATAATTGTCACCGTACATTATCTCCATTATCGGATCAATAATTCATATTATTTGAATAATATTATTAGATAGCATTATTGGCAATGTCTAGAAAGTTCTGCAAGGAGAGGTTTGGTCACCTAATTGCGCCGCCAAGAAGAGAAATCCTTATCTAAAGCCCCCTCTTTCCTAGGAACTACTGGGTCATTATAATTGTGATTCTCGTAATATTATTTGTGAATAATTAATTATTGATTCATATGATAAAGAAATATTTATTTTATGTGGATATAAATGATGGATTTATTTATGTGGTTATAAATGAAGAAATTATTGTTGAGGTGTTTTATCAAGATTTTACCAGATTGGAGGTATTAAAAATTAAATCGGGGTTTTGAGATATATTATGGGGATTATAATTTTAATCCGACTGCTTTGATTGTGGTAATTTTTGGGTATGTTATACATACATAAGTTGAGTATATGTCCACAAATTTTGAACCGTTAAAATGCACGAATGATTTGTTATGAATTTTAAGAGGTGTCTCTGATTCTAAATTAGGGTTATAATTGATTTTGGTGGAAAATTCTATAATTGAGTGGGCCCCACTTGTGGTTGGTGAAGAAATGTGCTGAATTTTATTTCAAATGTGGTGGGTGGCAATAGTAGTAGCGAGGTAAAGCCATCGTGTATGAGTTAAGTCTGCTTGGTGGGCTAACATTTTCTATAAATAGAAGGCTAAGTTAGAATTGAAAATCACACCGTAAACAAAGTTTTCTCTCTTTCTCTATATTATCGAGCGATTTTGTGAGTATTTAGATACTTTGAGAGTTGTTTCAAGATAAGTTTCATTCAAAGATCACTCCTAACCTTCCTTCCGGTCTTCGATTCTTTGAGGTAAGGGATATTATTTTTCGTAATGATATTATTTCTTCAATATCATTATCTTTGAAATGTTGATCCGAGGTTTTATCAAATTTGGAACTTTTTCATGCTTGGGGTACTATTCATGAGTTACTATTCACGAGTTACTATTCATGAGTTACTATTCACGAAGTTCTACTATTCACGAGTACTATTCATGAAGCGTGAAAATATTTTTTTGTGGAATTTCATCTTTTGGTGTCGGATTTACTTTTTCATGATACTCAGATTATTCACGATATTTATTCACTATTCACGATGATACTCAAGACTATTCACGATACTCTGACCACTATTCACAAAAATAAAATTTCTTCTTTTTGTCCAAAACATCTATTTTGGATACTAACTTTGATTGATCCATGTTTTGATCATTCTTGAATTTTACACCACCAATGATTATTTTTGGGGTATTGTTGGACATGGATAAAACAAAGTACTGAATCTTTAATCCTTAATCCTTGTCATTTTGTTTCAATCGGATTCGTTCTTTAAAAATATTTTTCATCATCCTCGGTCTTAAATGATGATATTATTGAATATCTTTGGCACATGTAGTGCAAAGATGAATGATTTCTGAAGAATATCTTTGGCCCAGTAGTGCAAAGATGAGCAGTGTTGAGATGAACATGATCGACCGATTAATATCTTTGGCTTGTAGTGCTAAAGATGAACAGTGTTTAAATGAACATGACTTAATCGATGAATATCTTTGGCATCAGTGCAAAGATGAATATTTGATTCCGGATGTATATTGATTGTTGTTACGAGGATAAAAGATGAGCGATGAACTTTTAAATTCATACATGTAGAAGATAGTAGTTTGCATTCTCTACTTAACTCTTCTAATGAATTATTATTTCATTGCGAATATTGATTGAAAATTTGTTTATCTATCATTCTATTAAATTTTTCCTGTTGAAGACTAACGATAATTTGTTGTATATTATCTTAGTCATAATATTCTTTATCGAAATAGTTGAGCTCACCCTTTCCTTTTGTTCCATTCTTCTCGAGGCGAGAATATAAGCGAAAGATTTAGTTGGGTATGGAATGAAGGTTTTAGAAAAGGATTGTTTAGTAGTCCTCACCATTTTGTAAAATAATGTATCAATAAATGTGATGAGGATTTATGTGAGTATAAATATTGTGCTTCAGAGGATAATATTTGTATTTAAACTCACGCTTTCTTGTTGTAATAATAAAGTTGTAGTTGTTTCTCGTACCACGTATTGACAACTCGAATGGGTGATGTATACCTATTTTGGGGGCGCCATACTTGGTATCGAGCTTAGGGATATGATCTCGGCGAGATCGGGAATAGAACCAGGAGGGAGAGACGAGTAAATCCTTTTACTAGTGTGTCCTACCTAAGCTTATTTGTTAGTTGAATGGTCGATATATAGGGATATTATGTGATATATTGATTTCCTTAATTAACCCTTGTTTTATGACAAAGATTTTGAGAATGTCGATGAGAATATTAACAAAGGAGTAAATGAGACCGTGGAGATGCCTCAGATTTACCAACGAGGAGAACGTGCAACATCTTGGCAATGTTCTCCCGCGAAACAACACCAATCGAAAGCGGATGATGAACGAGGGATGTTTAGAAGCTTTTGCAGCTCATGCAAAATCGAGAGGGAGACTCGTGTTCAAAATAGGAGGAAATGATAGCAATTCACGGGTTGTCACAAACCCAAGCGCTTCAAAGAGTTGGGACCACTGAATTTAAGGGAAAGCCGGATCCGATCACGGCGGAAAAATGGGGTCAAACAAATTACCAAGATATTCGATGTCTTGGGATGCACGGAGAATGAGAGGTTCCATTCGCCACCTTTATGTTCCGTGGGCGAGCAGATTTCTTGGTGGGAGTCCGTAGAAGTGTACACCATCCGGACGCACTCAAAGATGTCTTGGGAGACGTTTGAGAGACTATTTAATGACAAATATTTTCCCGAAAGTGTTCATCGTATGAAGGAAGTGGAGTTCATCGATTAGAGCAAAATAACATGGCGGTGTCTCGAAGACGAGGCAAAGTTTGCAGAGTTATCCAGTTTTGCACCTCATTTGGTGGAGAATGAGGAACGATAGCGCGGATGTTTCTTAGAGGTTTGAAACCCGCGATACGTCAATATCTCATTTCTCATAAACTTTCTTTTATTCGAGATGTTAAGCAGGGCTCAATTATTAGGCGAGATAACGAAGTGCGGCCAACGAGGGACCATAACCAGGATCGCATTTGGAGATAGCGATCAGCAATGAATAATGATAACTCATGAGAAAAAAGCACCGACATTGAAATGGTAACCACTCGGTGGTAATCATGGTCATGAAAAAGCGAAGAAGCGAGTCGGAGGAGATTTTAAAAAGAGGAGATTTAATAACGACTATGTGAAGACGAGCATCTTGCGGGCAAAGAATCGGGTTCTAAGGGAGAGAAGCGACCACCGATCATATCTACTGAATGCGGAAAAGAGGGACATATCGGTCAAACCGCGCCACAACAGATTCAAGTATGCTATAGTTGTGGAAAGGAAGGACATATCGCTCGAGATTATGCATTCACGAAACCTAGTTCAATGGGGGCGGTGACTCAAAAGATCGTCCCCGGAAAAGTCAAAGTCAACGATTCCGGAAGAAGGCGTTTATTGTGGTCGGTCATAATGCGAGAACCCAAACGAGGTGATCACGGGTAAGCTATTTATAAATTCTTGCGAAGTTTATACCTTACTTGATCTGGGTATACCCATTCATTTATCTCTCCGCATGTGCTCAACGTTTAAACTTGACTCCGGAGAAATTAGACTTTGACTATCTGTGGAAACTCCGTTAGAGAAACTTTCATCACATCCATCATGCTTATAAATCTTGTTTAATTCAAGTTGGCACCATTACCTTACCATTGACCTTATCTCTTTAAAGATACTTGCTTTTGATGTGATTTTAGGAATTGATTGGTTAACTACTCATCATGCCAAAATTGATTGTTTTAAATAAGGTTGTTAGTTTTCATATTCCTAACCAACTGTTTATACGAATTCAAGCAACTAAACCATTAAAATCAATCAACATCATATCTAATCATAAAGCTATTCGCTTATTGAAAAGCGGATGTCAAGCTTTCTTAGCCCATGTTATGGATTTGAATAAAGACACGTCAAATTTGAATAATATTCTGTTGTTATTGACTTTCCTGACGATTATTTCAAGAACTTCCCGGTCTACCCCGTAACGTGAAGTTGAATTCTTTATTGATCTTGAACTGTTTACAAAGCCCATTTCTAAAACCCCATATCGAATGGCTCTATTGAACTTCGGGAGTTAAAGGTCCAACTACAGAATTGTTGGACATCGGTTTCATTCGTCTAAGACATCTCCTCGGGTGCTCCTGTTTTATTTGTAAAAAAAAGACGGAGTATGCGACTTTTGTATTGACTATCTTGAATTGAACCATGTCACCATCAAGAATAGGTATCCTCTACCTCAGTATTGATGACTTGTTTGACCAATTCTGAGTGGGCACAATTCTTTTCAAAAATCGATCTTCGCTCGATATCATCACCAAAGATTAGAACCGAGGATATTCCAAAGCCTTGAACTCTTCGGTATGGGCATTATGAATTCTTAGTCATGTCTTTCGGACTAACTAATGCTCCTGCGGCTTTCATGGATATGATGAACCGAGTATTCAAGAATATTTGGATCGATTCGTTGTTGTCTTTTATTGATGACATCCTTATATATTCAAAAGTCGTGAAGATCATGAGCACCATTTGAAGTTTGGTACTCGAAAGCCGTGAAAACCAACTATATGCCAAATTGAAGAAATGCGAGTTCGCTTGAGGAAGTAGCCTTTCTTGGGCATGTAGTGTCAAAACATAGGAGTATCTGTTGATCCGTGAAGATCAAGCAATACAAAGTTAGGAGCAACCAAGTTCGGTGATGAAGTCACGTAGCTTTTGGAAGCATTTGGTTATTATCGGAGATTTGTGGAAGGGTTTTCTCGAATCGCTACTCCATTAACTCAGCTAACTTTCGAAAGGATCTGAAATTCGTTTAAGCGAAGAATCGAGAAAAGTTTCCAAGAGCTTAAGAGGAGACTTATTTGGCAGACTGTTACAACAATACCATCCGGTTCGGATGGATTTGTTATCTCACGCCGATGCTTGAGCAAAGGTTGGGATGTGTTCTCATGCAACGTGGAAAGTCATAGCCTATGCCTCGCGACAACTTAAAGAGTATGAGAGGAATTATCCTACCACGATCTAGAGAGTTAAGCGGCATCGTTCGTTTAAAGATATGGAGGCACTATCATATGGGGAGAAAGTGGAGATATATTCGGACCATAAAAAGCCTTAAATATTTCTTCACTCAAAAGAACTCAACATGCTGCAATGACGTTGGCTCGAGCTATTGAAAGACTACGACCACACTATTCAATACCATCCTCAGTAAAGCGAACGTGGTAACAGCGTTGAGTAAAGATCGTATCATGGGAGCGAGTGCGATGATGTCAAGTATCGACGTAGAGCCAACTTTAATAAAAAAAGTTAAGGTTGCTTTCGAGCCACCGGCCGGAACGTGATGCGTATGAAGAAGAAAGTACAAGAAGGAGCTATTCCGGAGCGAGAATTGATGAAGAAGGAATACTTGAGTCCACTCTAGACTTTGTGTTCCTAACGACTGATTTAAAGTACAAGATTATGATGGAGGCACACAATACACCATTTGCAATCCATCCTGAAGTACTAAAATGTATCGTGATCTTCGACATACATTTTGGTGGAATAATATGAAGAGAGAGATTGCAAAGTTTATCTCGATGTGTTTAACTTGCCAACGTGTAAAGCGCGAGCATCTAGTACCTAAGGGTCCGTTGCAACCACTTGAGATTCCTAATGGAAGTGGGAACACATTACCATGGATTTCATTCTGGGTCTTCTACGGTTTCTCAAGGCATCAATGCTATTTGGGTTATTGTTGATAGATTAACCAAGTCTGCTTTCATTTCTTGCCGACACGGAGACTTATTCCTCGAACGCCTTTCAGCTAGTATGTCGTAAATGAGATCGTGAGGTTGCATGGCATGCCCAGTATCCATAGTTTTGGATCGTGACCCAAGATTCACTTCAAGATTTTGGGTTAGCTTGCAAAAAGCTATGGGCACGGATTTGCGATTTAGTTCGACATACCATCCCCAAACGAGACGAACAATCGAGAGAGACTATTCAAACTCTTGAAGATTTATTAAGACTACATGTCCCAGACTTCAAGGGCGCTTGGGATAAGTATTTACCATTGGTGGAATTCTCCTACAACAACAGATTTATCGAGCAAGTATAGGTGTGGCTCCATTCAAGCATTATATGGGCCGAAAATGTCGTTCTCCAATATGTTGGGATGAGGTGGGTGAAGCAACATTGTTGGGACCCGAAAGAAATGACGTATGACTCACTGAAAAGATCCAAATGATTCGACAACGATATACAAACGGCTCAAGATCGACAAAAGAGTTATGCGGATCTTCATCGAAAGGACGTGGAATTTAATGTAGGGGATCGTGTATTGTTGCGAAGTTGCTCCATGGAAGGGAGTTACAAGATTTGGGAAGAGAGGAAAGCTCAATCCACGATTTATTGGTCCATTTCAAATTCTTGACCGAGTAGTAGAAATGTAGCTTATAGACTTGCGTTACCTCAAAGTATGTCTCGTGTTCATAATGTGTTTCACATATCCGTACTTCAAATAAATATATGAAAGACCCGAACCACGTTATTGAATTAGAACCGGATGAGATAGCCAAGACTTAACGTATGAGGAGGTACCTATCAAGATCTTGGATAGGAAGGAGCATGTCCTACGCCAAGAAAGGTCATACCACAAGTTAAAGTTTTGTGGAGGAATCATGCTATAGAGGAAATGACCCGAATTGGAAATCGAAATGAAAGCGAGGTATCCTCACCTTTTGAAACACCAGTATCGTCGTCGATTTCGAGGACGAAATTTCATAAGAAGGGAGGTTGTAAGACCAAAAATTTTTTAAATAAAAGGAATTTCCTTTATTTATTATTTTGAAATAGTAAGGTTGATTTGATTAATGTGGATAAGTTAAGGGTTAAATACGCAAATATTTCAAAATAAGCAAGTGGTTATAAAATATTCATTTTGCTCAGAAATATTTGTTTGGTCGTGGAATATTAAATGCATCGCTCGAGAATATTAAATGCACTGCCAAATGACCGTGTGTATTAGCCCATGTGGAAAGCGATTGGATGAAGAAAACGACAAATATAAGTTGGTTAAAAATAATCTGCGTAGTTATTCAAATTAAGACTGTTGGAATACCAAATTGGGTTAAAATACTGGTTGTGAGACCCTTGATTTTATTAATAAAGATTTAAATTTGGTTGAAATAATTTTTAATATTATGGTGTGAATTTGAGATAATATTATAGTTGTGGGTAGTATTTATAAATTTTGCAAAGTATGCACAGTGGTTATATTATATTCGATTGGTCGGGGAATATTCGGTTTAGCGAGGAATATTCGTACAACCAGCTCAATCATTGGTGGACCTCACAATGTAATTATTATTGTCGGATTGAAAGCGACAAAAATATTTTATTGAAATAACGGCGGGAAGTTTCTAGTAGTTACTTGTTGAACTACTCATTAGTAAAAGTACGCATGTCATACGCAGTTGCATAGTAGCACCAGTATTGATTATTGATGCTTATGTGAGAAGTCACCAGGTTTGATTCCATTATTATTTATTAATAATATGAATTATTATAATGATAATGACGTTTTGTTTTATTCAGTATTATTAACGTAATAAAACAAACATCTTTTATATAAAATAGAATACTTTATTAAAGTTATTCTATAAATAGAATATATTATATTTTATTATGCATAGTGTTTGCATAGTGTTTTTGATAGAGTGTTTTCGCAGATAGTATTGCATAGTGTTTGCATAGTAAAATGTTTTATATAAATAGAATATATTATATTTTATTTAAAAGATTTTTCTTTAAATATGGACCGTCCGATTAAAGTAAATCAATCCGGACCGCTCATGGATTAATTACTATGCATTCCATTTTCCTATAAATAGAAGCTCATTCCTTCATTATTTTCTTAACAATTCATTGAAACTCTGTAGAGAAATTATAGAGAAGCTTATGAGAGAAAAATTATAGAAAGAAGAAGAGTATTCTACTACTCACTACTTCTATATTCAGTTCTTTTACGGTGAGGGTGTTATTCTTTCTTCTTCAAGAGAACTTCATTATTCCATTCATTATTATTACATTGGAATAACTTTTAAAAGTGGCATACCTATACATAACCTCGTATACGCGCAGACACCCTATACTTGGTGAAATCCTTATGTTATTCCATTCTTATTATTCTGCTGAATAACTTTGTATCTGCCATTTTACCTATACTTGGTGACATTCTTCTATTATTCATTGGGAACATCCTCATGCGTGTGTTTTTACACCCGACCGGTTCCGCTTTTTATTATTATTACATTGGAACATCCTCGCTCATGTGTTTTACACCGACTGGTTCCGCTCTTTATCATTCTCGCTGGAATATCCTATACATGTGTTTTACACCTGATCTCGTTCCATCTTTATTATTCTCATTGGAACATCCTGCTCGCTTTGTGTAATTTCACCACGACTGGTTCCGCGATTATTATTCATTGAATAACTTTGTCTACAGCAATACCGCATGCACGGTGATTTCTTTTGTTATTCCATTCTTTATTATACCCATTGGTTAAAACTTTGACTTCTATACTCCATGAAATTAGTAGAATATCCTCGATATTTGCGTTTATCCAAAGATCTTTTCATGGAAATATTCTTCCGATCATTCTTGAATTTTACTCTACTTAAATGAGATCACGTTGACAATTTGGACGTTAATAATTCATGGATTAAATAATTCTTGAACTTGTTTTATTGAATTATTATGTCATTGTCATCATCCTCATGTTATATCATGTTATCTTTGCTTACGTGCATAGATGAAACTTAGTATGATTATGACCGAGGATCATTCGGTATAATCACGACTTGATATAAATGATGTGACAAAAGTCCTCATGGCCTGTAATGCAAGAATGGATAGTTGTTGGTATGATTATGACCGGGGTGATTCGGTATAGTCATGACCATTGATAATTTGATGAAAATCCTTGACCGCGGTAGTGCAGGGGATGATTAGATGTGGTGGTTTATTTATTAAAATCGAGTCTCGCCGATAAAAATTGATGAAAACCTTTTTAAAACCTAAAAGATAGTAGACTTTATTCTCTACTTGATTCTTTTAATGGATTGCTAATTCACCGCAGCTTAAACCGGTTTGTCTATTGTATTTTATCGCTTTAACATCATTGAAGGCTAATGATAATTTATTCTCGCATTATCTTAGTCATAATATTTCTTCTCGGGCTAGTTGAGCTCACCTTTTTCTTTCACTTTTTCTCTTGAAAATGAGAACATAATTTGACGAGCCTGGGAACCGGAGTAATGGTCCGAGAGGATAAGATTAGTAGTCCTCACTATTCTCGTGAAATAGTGTGATAATAGTTGTAATGAGGACTCTTTTTGAGTTTGTATAATATCTAGTGTACAATATATGTATTCAAACTCACGCTTTATGTCAGATTGTACACGACAGCTTAGGTTAGTAAGTTGTATTTGAATTTATGTACCATGTAAGTGGCGCACCCAAGATGGGTGACGTATACCTAATTTTGGGGCGCCACAACAAGAATACGCTGCGGTTCGCATTAAGAGAAGACACCAGTATTACAAAAGATATTGTTGAATTATTGATCCTTACGTAAGAAGGCACTACTTTCAATAATTTTCACGGTAGTTATGCTTCAATATTTTATTTTATTGATTCATAATTCTTGCGTTGATATTTTATATTATTGTTGTTCAATAATTGTCACCGTATCATTATCTCCATTATCGGATCAATAATTCATATTATTTGAATAAAATTATTAGATAGCATTATTGGCAATGTACAGAAAGTTCTGTCAAGGAGAGGTTTGGTCACCTAATTGCGCCCGAAGAAGAGAAATCCTTATCTGAAAGCCCCCTCTTCTGAACTACCGTTGTCATAATTGTGATTCTCGTAATATTATTTGTGAATAATTAATTATTGATTCATATGATAAAGAAATATTTATTTTATGTGGATATAAATGATGGATTTATTTATGTGGTTATAAATGAAGAAATTATTGTTGAGGTGTTTTATCAAGATTTTACCGCATTGGAGGTATTAAAATTAAATCGGGGGTTTTGAGATATATTATGGGATTATAATTTTTAATCCGAAGCCAGTTGATAATAGTAATTTTGGGTATGTTATACATACATAAGTTGAGTATATGTCCACAAATTTTGAACTGTTAAAATGCACTTAATGATTTGTTATGAATTTTAAGAGGTGTCTCGATTCTAAATTAGGGTTATAATTGATTTTGGTGGAAAATTCTAGAATTGAGTGGGCCCCCACTTGTGGTTGGTGAAGAAATGTGCTGAATTTTATTTCAAATGTGGTGGGTGGCAATAAGTAGCGAGTAAAGCCATCAGTAGCGAGAGTTAAGTCTCAGCTGGCTACGGCTAACATTTTCCTATAAATAGGGCTAAGTTAAATTGAAAATCACACCGAAACAAAGTTTTCTCTTTCTCTCTATATTATTGAGCGTATTTTGTGAGTATTTAGATACTTTGAGAGTTCTTGCTCAAGATAAGTTTCATTCAAGATCACTTCCCAATCTTTCTTCCGAAATCGATTTCTTTGAGGTAAGGGATATTATTTTTCAGTAATGATATTATTTCTTGAATATCATTATCTTGAAATGTTGATCCGAGGTTTTATCAAATTTGGAACTTTTTCATGTATGGGTTACTATTCATGAGTTACTATTCACGAAGTTACTATTCATGAGTTACTATTCACGAGTTCTTATTCACGAGTCTTATTAAATGAAGCGTGAAAATATTTTTTTGTGGAATTTCTATCTTTTGGTGTCGGATTTACTATTCACGATACTGCGGTCTTATTCACGTGATATGACAAGACTATTCACGATACCTGACACTATTCACGATACTCGGCTCTATTCACAAAAAAATAAAATTTCTTCTTTTTTGTCCAAAACATCTATTTTGGATACTAGCTTTGATTGTATCCATGTTTTGATCATTCTTGAATTTTACACCACTCGTGATTATTTTTGGGGTATTGTTGGACATGGATAAAACAAAGTACTAATCTTTAATCCTTAATCCTTGTCATTTTGTTTCAATTGGATTCGCTTCTTTAAAAATATTTTCATCATCCTCGGTCTTAAATGATGATATTATTGAATATCTTTGGCCTTGTAGTGCAAAGATGAATGATTCTGAAGAATATCTTTGGCCCATAGTGTAAAAGATGAACAGTGTTGAGATGAACACGACTGATCGATTAATATCTTTGGCACAGAGTGCAAAGATGAACAGTGTTTAAATGAACATGACTAATCGATGAATATCTTTGGCTCAGAGTGCAAAGATGAATATTTGATTCGAGATGTATATTGATTGTTGTTACGGGGATAAAAGATAGACGATGAACTTTTAAATTCATACATGTAAGATAGTAGTTTGCATTCTCTACTTAACTCTTCTAATGAATTATTATTTCCGCCGCGAATATTGATTGAAAATTTGTTGTCTATTGTATTCTATTAAATTTTTCCTGTTGAAGACTAACGATAATTTGTTGTATATTATCTTAGTCATAATATTCTTTATCTTGAGCTAGTTGAGCTCACCCTTTCCTTTTTGTTCCATTCTTCTCGTGAGGCGAGAATATAAGCGAGACGAAGCCTGTGGGTATGGAATGAAGGTTTTAGAAAGGATTGCTTAGTAGTCCTCACCATTTTTGTAAAATAATGTATCAATAAATGTGATGAGGATTTATGTGAGTATAAATATTGTCTGTAGGATAATATTTGTATTTAAACTCACGCTTTCTTGTTGTAATAATAAAGTTGTAGTTGTTTTCGCATACCATGTATTGAATAACTCGAATGGGTGATGTATACCTATTTTTGGAAGCGCCACAATTTTTCTATAAATAGGGTGCTTGGGTTAGAATTGAAAATCACACCGTAAATCAAGTTTTCTCTCTCTATTATCGAGCGTATTCTTGTGAGTATTTTGATACTTTGAGTGTTCTTTATATACTAATGTAAGTTTCTTCAAATTATATCCGATATTTTCACCAAAGTACTATTCTTTTCGAGGTAAGGGATGTTATTTTTTTAAAAATAATATTATTTCTTCTAATATCATTATACCGGAATATTGGTAAGATTTTTCTTGTCAAATTCTTGTCTTTTAGTGTCGAGGTTCATATTCACGTATACTGCCCTATTCACAAATACGACATTATTCACAGAAAAATTAAATTTTTGTTTTTTGTCCAAAATATCTATTATGGATACTAGCTTTGATTGTATCCATGTTTTGGTCATTCTTGAATTTTACTTCACTATGATTATTTATGAAGTATTTTTGAACTTGGATTGTTTAAAGTAATCTGAATCCTTAATATTTGTTCTTTTGTTTCAATCGGATTCGCTTTTCTTTAAAATATTTTTCATCATCCTCGCCTAAAAATGATGATATTATCGAATATCTTTGGCCCAGTAGTCAAAAGATTAATGATTTTCTTATGAATATCTTTGGCCCGTAGTGCAAAGATGAGCAGTGTTGAGATGAACATGACCAATCGATGAATATCTTTTTGGCTGTAGTCAAAGATGAATATTTGATTCAAGATGAATATTGATTGATGTTACGGTATAAAATATTGATGATGGACTTTTAAATTCATAGATTATAGTAGATTTCATTCTCTCACCTAACTCATATATGAATTATTATTTTCATTATGAATATTGATCCGAAATTTATTGTCATTATATTTTATCAAATTTTTCCTGTTGAAAACTAACGATAATTTGTTCTATATTATCTTAGTCATAATATTCTTTACTTGGCTAGTTGAGCTCACCCTTTTCCTTTTTGTTCCATTTTCTTCTCGTGAGGCGAGAATGTAATGCGAGTTCTAAAATGGAATGGAATGATGGTTCTAGAAAGTTATTTTAGTAGTCCTCACCATTTTTGTAAAATAATGTGCCAATAGTTATAATGAGGACTTATTTGGGTGTGAATATTGTCTAGAGGACAATATTTGTATTTAAACTCACAGTTTTTATGTTGTATTAATAAAGTTGTAGTTGTTTCTGTACCATGTTATTGACGACTCAAAATGGATGATGTATACCTATTTTGGGGACGTCACACTAAAGATGCGAGAAAAAGGATTATTGTGATTACGTGTAATAATAAATATATTTTCTCATTTCTAAGTAAAATAAAAAATTTAATTTATATTTATATTTATTATAAAAATAGTTATTAAGTGGATACTAGAATTCGAGCTTGAATTTGAAGCTCGCGAGTACTTTGAATAAATATTCGAGACGAATCTTCGTAGGATTTTTCAAATTTGAGCCGAATTCGAGTACGAATTTATCATTTCGAGTAACTCTTTATGTAAGACCCCAACTTATTATAAATGAAATTGAATTTTATCTATTTATTATTTTGAAATAGTAAGGGTTGATTTGATTAATGTGGTTAGTTATGGGTAAAATGCGCAAATATTTTAAATAAGCAAGTGGTTATAAAATATTCATTGTTGTCGGGGAATATTCGTTTGGTCGTAGAATATTCTTACTGTCAGAGAATATTCGTACGACGGCGCAGCTTTGTGTGGGCCCCATAACGGAAAGCAATGGGATGAAGAAAATGACAAATATAAGTTATTTATAAATAACTACAGTAGTTGTTACCAGATTAATCATTGTTGAAATACCGTTGGTTAAAACACAATAAAGATTACCAGTATTGCACCAATTATTGATTCTTACGTAAGAATACACTACTCAATAATTGTTACGATAATTATCGCTCAATATTTTATTTTATTGATTCAATAATTGCTACGTTGATATTTTATATTGTTGTTATTTCAATAATTGTCACTACACAATATTTTTCATTATCAGATCAATAATTCATATTATTTGAATAATATTATTAGATAACATTATTTGCAATGTCTAGAAAGTTCTCTAAGGAGAGGTTTGGTCACCTAATTGCATACGTCGAAGAGAAATCCTTATTAAAAAGCCCTCTTTTCAGGAGCGAACTACTTTCTTTTACCAGATTGTGATTCTGTAATATTATTTGTGAATAATTAATTATTAATTTATATGATAAGAAAAATATTCATTTTATGTGGATATAGATGGAGAAAATTTTAAAGTGACAATTGTTGAAAAATTGATATTTTATCTTTTCTGATAAATAATTTATTTAAAAATATTATTATATTTTAATAATATAATAATGGTGATATTTTACAATGAATATGTGATATATGAATAAATGAGGAGGAAAAGTATTTTTGTTGCAAAAAAATATTGAAAATATGTTAAACATGTTTGTGGTCCCCACTTTGTGACTGAAATTGTATTATAGCCCGTAAAATTATCCGTTTGTGGATTTCGGTCAACTTCTGTTTGGAATTTGAAAAACTTTCTTCTGCAAAGTTGTAGATAATGGAATTTCCTATGAAAAAGACATAAGGTTTGAATTTTTCTGATAAAATGGCTATTTATTATGAATTATTGAAGTTCCAAAGTTCTGAAGTTCCGAAATAATTGATTTTTGGAAGTTTTAATTATTTTTTTTAAGAAAAACGTTTTTGATATTGTTGGTGGGCCCCACTAGTATTGAAAACATGGTGAATTCAGATTCAAGAGGTGGGCGTGAAGATTTATTAAAAATATTAATATTTTATTAAATTTTCGCTTTGGTGTCTAAGCGTTTTCCTATAAATAGGGTCTTTAGGTTACAATCAATATCACACCGTAAACCCAAGTTTTCTCTCTCTATATTATCGGCGTATTCTTGTGAGTATTTTGATACTTTGAGTGTTGCTTATACGGTCTGCAAGTTCCTTCAAATATATATCTAATATTCCAAATATAAGTATTATTCTTTTCGGGTAAGTGGATGTTATTTTTTAAAAATGATATTATTTCTTCTAATATCATTATCTTGGATTATTGGTAAGATTTTTCTTGTGAAATTCTTGTCTTTTAGTGTCGGGGTGGAGTTCTTATTCATGTATACGATACTATTCACGATACTGACAATTATTCACTTAATACGACACTATTCACGTAAAATTTAAAATTTTCATTTTTTTCTCTAAAATATCGATTATGGATCTTAGCTTTGATTGATCCATGTTTTGATCATTCTTGAATTTTACTTCACTATGATTATTTATGAAGTATTTTGAATCCCTGATTGTTTAAAATACGAGTCCTTAATATTTATTCTTTTGTTTCATTAGATTCGCTTTTCTTTAAAATATTTTTCATCATACTCAATCCTAAATGATGATATTCTCGAATATCTTCGACCAGTAGTGCAAAGATGGTTGATTTTCTTATGAATATCTTTTGGTACCGTAGTGCAAAGATGTACAGTGTTAAGATTTAACACGACTTAATCGATGAATATCTTTGGCAGTAGTGCAGCATGAATATTTGATTCAAGATGAATATCGATGATGTTACATGGATAAAATATAGATGATGGACTTTTTAAATTCATAGATAATAGTAGATTTCATTCTCTACATAACTATTCTATGAATTATTATTTCATTGCTTGAATATTGATCCGAAACTTGTTGTCTATTGTATTTTATCGATTTTTCCCCGTTGAATACTAACGATAATTTGTTCTATATTATCTTAGTCATAATATTCTTTACCTGAAATTTAGTTAAGCTCACCCTTTTTCTTTTTTATTCCATTTTTCTTCTCAAGAGGTGAGAATGTAGCGAATTCTAATGCTACGTGGAATGATGGTTCTAGAGAGTTGTTTTAGTAGTCCTCACAATTTTTGTAAAATAATATACCAATAATTGTAATGAGGACTTATTTAGGTGTGAATATTGTTTAGATGACAATATTTGTATTTAAACTCACAATTTTTATGTTGTATTAATAAAGTTGTAGTTGTTTTTGTACCATGTTATTGACGACTCAAAATGAGTGATGTATACCTATTTTGGGGGCGTCACACTTTATTCGTTCCGGTTCGACTCGTTTACGCCCTTAATTGGACCGGCTAATACTGAATCGGTCCAACCGGTACTGATACCCAATTTTGAATAAATTCGATAACCGGTTCGATTCGATCCGGACCGATTAATTACCGATACCACCCTACGTCTAATACTCTTTCTTTAATTAACAATAACTCTTATTATAATTGTAATCTCAACTTTATTTATTTTTTCTCTTTTGTTCTAAAATCTTGTTCATATACATACTAGTTACTGGAGGGTTCTCCCGTTTGCGAAATGTCCTCCAATATGATACGGTAACGATATAAAAAAAAAAATATTAAATATAAACGACTTTCATGTCATAAACAACTTGACACAAAATTTAAATGAGCCAAATACGAGTTGGGTTATCAATTAGTTTATATAAAACAATTTAAAAGTAAATATGATGCATAATTTAGCGTTTTAGTTTCTTAATTACTACTTTTTGTAAGTATGTTATTTTGTATTTTGTTTTAAATATATTGTTTCGATGAATAAATATTCAACAAATAAGTTCATGTTTTTTAAGTTTAAAATTTTAATTTTCGTACTTGCCAAGTTAAATGGGCGGGCACATTTAACCCAATAAATAAAGAGGTTAATGGTAGAAAAATTAGATTGAGAGAGAAGGGTTAGAGTGAGGAAGAAGAAAGAACAGATAATAGAGAGAAAAATTAACTGAGCACATGCTCCTTACTCACCTAACATCAACAAGCCTCCATCAATATCAATATTCATGTGTGTATTTAGAAACCGACAGTAGTGAAACTAGTATGATTTTGGTCATTAAACTAAAAAAATTACATGCTTTAAACTTTATATTTTTCATAACGAGATTCTAATTAATTTTTCGAAAGTGGTTAGTATGAAGTTTATTTTTGGGTAAGTTGGTCAATTGACTAATAGAATCTTCGACACGCACGCAAGATTATATATGACAAGATTCGATTAGCCAATCAATTAACTTACTAAAAAAATAATTCGTCGTCCTTGTAACAATTAACTAACACACGGCAACACAAATGTACAAACACAGCTCATACCATTGTCATAGATATCATCCACATAAATAATACTACTAAATACAACCAATGAGCATCCAATAATGACCAAACAAAGAATGGGCCCTCCACAAAAACCACATCTAATTTTTGTCTTTTGCAGTCGTTCCCCCGCTCCGTTCCGGCCCATCACCGTCCGCCGCCTCCTCCATTGTCTATGTTACCCTCCGAATTTTCATATTTTTTGTTCTAAAATTAAAAATTACATTTTTAGGTCTATTTAAAAATAATAATTTTCATAAATATATTTTAAAAAAATACAATTTGATTTAAACATCGTGTCTAAGTTTGAATGGAAAGAATCAGATTCGAATAATATGACTAGTATTATACGTAAAGTATAACTAGTATTGTAATGTTATTCATTTTACTAGTTTGATGCTCTTTTGCACGGGTTAGTTTATATCATTTTTTTTATAAATATTTAATAATTTTTATTATAATATATTTATCATTTATTATTGTCATAATATATATAATTTGAATCAACATATAACTTTTATACAGTATTTGTAAGTTTTTATTTGAGGGGAAGCGAAATGAAGAGAAAATAATTAAATTCACTCAAAATGTCATGTTTGTGAGTTTTAATTTTAGGGAGGAAAAGAAAAGATTTGGAGGTAAAATTAATATCAAAATTTACTCCTCAAAAGTGGTAAGATTTGGAGGGATGGGAAAGAACGAGAAAATGAAATATTTTACATTACCAAAAATAACCTTTCAAAATATATAATGTGACAATTTTGTCCATAATTATTATAACTCTCAATTTTTAAAAATACAATTTTTCTATTTTCTCGAACTCCACAACCAATATATATATATATATATATATATATATGAACATATAAAAAAGGCTGAACAAAACAATTCAATAGATAGACATTGTTAAAGCATACATTTATTATATTTATATGTAAGGATAATATAGTAATAGTGTAGTTTAAAAATAAAATTATTTTACCTTCCCTTCCCTCCTTCTAAACTCACAAACAAAAAATATATAATGAGTTCTTCTAGGTAGACATGAGTGTATTTGAATTTTACCTATTTATATTTTTATCCATCATTGGATGTCAAAATACAATTAAGTGAAATTTAAATACACTCATGTCTAATTTTTATGTCCACATAATTTTTGAAATATAATAACTATCATATCATTTTCCTTCATTTTATAAAACTCATAAACATGACAAGGAAAAATTATATTCCCTTCACTTTCCTTTTTATACTTTTCCTTTCCTCCAAACTCACAAATGCGGCCTTAATATTTTTTTTAAAAAAAATTCATATCCTTTTTCCATAATTTAAGAAAAAATAATTACATTTCTCCTGATGATCATCATTTTAAGAAAAAATTATAATTGAATCACAAGGATAACTAATAATTCAAATTCAAATTCAAATCTTTGTCTCTAACAACAATTTCAAATCCATGTTTCAAAATTTTTAATGTTCATCGTTAATCGTTACCTTATCAAATGGTTTAGTAACCAACTATATGAAATTTGGTTACCAATTGCATTTCATAAAATGATTTGGTAACCAACCACATGAAAGGGGAGGAGGGAGAGGGAGGGGTGGGAAAGGGAGAGAGGGGGAGGAGGCGGGAGGAAAGGGAGAGGGAGGGAGGAAAGGAGGAGGGGCTGGAGGAAAGGAGGGAGGAAGGAGAGGAGATGAGGCGAGGAGGTGGAGGCGGAGGAGGAGGAGGGAGGAGGGGCTGGAGGAAAGGAGGGGTGGGGAGGAGTGGCGAGGAGGTGGAGGGGAGTGGAGGAGGGGAGGTGAGGGGAGGCGGAGGCTGGGAGGCGGAGGCGAGGAGGGGAGGCGGAGGAGGTGGAGGGAGGTGAGGGTTTGGTTATATATATATATATATATATATAACTACAGATGTTATATAATTGGTAGAAGCAGAGAGAGAAGGTTATGGGTATAACTAATCCATATAAATAAATATGGTAGTGATTAGTTGTGTAAAAGTTTTATGGGCACTTTTTATATAATTTTTTTAAAATGTAATAGAATATGTAAATCACCCCATGCTAAAAGCAACAAAAAATTTGGAAATTATTGAAAGTTCTCATAAATGATCCGGATCCGAACCAATAAATATAAAAAATAAATCCCTCCCTATTAAAAAATTGAGTTTCCACAATCTTGAAATAAATTAAAGAAAAATTGCCCACATCGATTTGAAGACTGAAGTCAAGTTAGGGAGCTTATTTACCACAAGGCCATCCTTTGAAGTCGGTTGTGCATATATAAGGTATAAATATGATGAATATTAGGTATTGACTATCATGCATAATACTACTTCCATTTTATGACGGGTCTAAGGGAGTGTTTAATAAAAATTGAATGAATCTAAATTTAAATTTGAATGAATTAAATTTGAATCTGAATGAAAAAAATTGTTTGATAATTGACATATCTGAAACATTTGAATGACAAAACTTTTATTATTTTACCCTTTTGAAAAAATTCAAAATTATTGTAAATTTATTTAATATTACTTAATATAATAGTTAATATTTTTTTAAAATTTTTTTATTTTTTTTTTACTTCATTCACCATTCGCTTAAAAAATCTTAAATATTCAAATTGCGTTATCTTACCGATTCAAATTTATTCAAACCAAAATAAATCGTTATCGAATTATCATTAATTCAGATTCGCGTCCCATTCGGTTTATTGTTTCTAAACAAATAAAATTTCAAATCTTTAAACTATTAATTAAATAACATTTTATTCACAAAAAATAAATCTATACTATAAAATATATTAATTTTTATAGCAAATAGACATATCAACTAATTATTTATATATTTATATCAATTTACATATTATTATCGCAATATATAAGAAAACTCTTTTATTTATCATTTTCCTTTTTTTTTAATGTTATTTATCATTTTTCTTAAGCATTCCCATAAGTTAATTTATGTTGAAATCCCAAATATTTCATCCGGAAATTGTGGTGAGCGGTTAAAGTTCCTACACCACAAATTCAACCCTCTCAGGGGCATTTCAGTCATTGTGTCCCTCTCAGGGGCATTTCAGTCATTGTGATGTACAAGTAGATCATTCCACGAAAAGATGCCGGGTTAACACGTAATATAATCGTAAAATTAAGGGCACATACATACCCCTCAAGCATATAAACCCTTTATACCATCTACGCCGCTCACGATAACCTGATTCATTGCAACTTGAAAGCATAAATCAGAAACTGAACAAGTCTCATCTTCCATCCTTTAGGGTTTTGTTATCGTCTGCAATTTTATATACTTCATTGTAAGTATAAATATTGTCTTTATGTCTATATATTGTTTTGAAAAGCATCTATATATATATGTATATGCCCGCAATCTGTATTTTTATTCGATTGGTGATTTCTGATTTGTATTTTGTTTGTGTTTATTTTAGGGTCGTTGGAGGCAGATTGTGATTGTTGAACGAACTATCTTATTGTAAGTATGAATTTTCCTGCGTGATTGGTGTTGGAAATCTTTGAAATTTCTTAGTTTTTTACTTTTGGTAAAAGTTTCCTATCATTTCTATGTTGATATCGGAGCTTTGATTTTGATGTGTTATTGTTCATCTGCTTAATTTATAATCTATATGTGATTATTATTACATAACTTATTTTAATTATCATTTATATGTAATTTGGGTGTAGACCATGCTCAATCATGGCCTGTCACATAGTTTTGCTTTTACCTTGAATTTCTAGTTCTATAGTTTGTTTGTTGGTTGATTATGATTATTTACATGGTTTATCCATACATGAATCATTTGCTTTATTGTTAGGTTGTTGGAATATCATACAATGGTTTTAGATCCGTGGAGCCTATAATTTTTCATCATATTATTATGGCATTAGTTATTTTTTCATCCTTGTGGATTTCCAATATAAGATATGTTCAAGCCAAACCATATTTCTCTATTATCAATTGTTTTCTTTTTTTAGCGTTCCCTACCTTTTTGTTTTGTAAAATAGGCTTTAGTTTTGTAAATTGTAAGAAAGTATGCCATGCTGAGGGGAGGTGAAGCAGTAATACCATGAAGCATCTGTAGTCGTAGGTACAATCTTTGGTTTTGTCAATATTATTTGGAGGTGAATCAATGATAATATCAATATCATGAAGCATCTTTAATTCCGAGGTATTTGTTGTTCTTGGTCTACTTTGTGGTTGTGTTGGTATCATTGAACTTGGGCTGGTGAAGAAGCTCATAGTTAAGCAGTTCTCCAGCTACACATATTTTTCGCTGTTATGGTATGTTATGTTGCTATGCTGCTGTTATATTAAGTTGGCCATGTGGTACCTATGTGATGTTTAATTTGATTTTCCTCTTTCCAATTGATGCGATTGTTAGGTGATTAAGTTTTATATGTAGTGCTAATTTGATTGCTCTGTTTGATTATTTAATCAGGCAATCTGAATGATCTAATGGAGACAAAAGGTGGGAAGAAGTCTAGCAGTAGTAGTAGTAATAGTAAATCTCTATTTTACGAAGCACCCCTTGGATACAGCATTGAGGACGTTAGACCCAACGGTGGAATCAAGAAATTCAGATCTGCTGCATACTCCAACGTAAGTTTCTGAATGTCAATAATATTAATGCATCCTATTGTTGTAATTTGGTTTTTGTATGAGAATTGCCTTTATGTACAAAATATTTATGTTTTCTTTTCTTCTGTTCTTATGCAGTGCGCTCGCAAACCATCCTGATATTCCCTAAATTGGTATCTTGATCACGTCAGTTGACGTGGGTAGTTAGGTGTTTTCGTTTTTAATTCTGAATTTAATCCCCTTATCTTCTTTTCTTCTATTCTCGATCAATTTCCTGTTCTCTCTCTTTGTGGGTTTAAACTGTTCTTTTGAAAAATATGGCATTCGAAAATTCTGCAATCGGTTTTGAAGGTTTTGAAAAGAGGCTCGAAATCTCGTTTTTTGAGCCAAGCATCTTTGCTGATCCTGAAGGAACGGGTCTGCGTACCCTTTCAAAAGCCCAGTTGGATGAGATTTTAGAACCTGCTGAGTGCACTATAGTTGCATCTTTGTCGAATGAGCATGTCGACTCTTACGTTCTATCTGAGTCGAGCCTCTTTGTTTATGCTTACAAGATAATCATCAAAACGTGTGGAACAACAAAACTGCTCAAGGCAATCCCACCCATCCTGAAGTTGGCTGATTCAATTTCCCTTGCTGTACGATCTGTGAGGTACAGTCGTGGGTGTTTCATTTTCCCTGGAGCTCAGTCATACCCTCATCGGAGTTTCTCAGAGGAAGTTGCAGTCCTTGATAGCTATTTTGGGAAGCTTGGTTCAGGCAGGAAAGCTTATGTTATGGGCAGTTTTGACAAACAGCAGAAATGGCATGTGTACTCCGCGTGTGCTGCATCTATGCACACTTTTGACCCCGTGTATACAATGGAAATGTGCATGACTTCTTTGGACAGGGAGAAGGCATCTGTCTTTTACAAAAGCAATTCAACCTCGGCAGCAATGATGACTGATAACTCTGGTATAAGAAAGATCCTTCCATATTCTGAGATATGTGATTTCGAGTTTGACCCCTGTGGTTATTCCATGAATGCTGTTGAAGGAGCTGCAATCTCTACAATCCATATTACACCTGAAGATGGTTTCAGTTATGCAAGTTTTGAAGCTGTTGGATACGATCCAAAAGCTGTGAACCTGGATCAGCTTGTCATGAGGGTTTTGACGTGTTTCCAACCAAGAGAGTTCTCTGTAGCTTTGCATGCTGATGTTGCAGCTAAATTACTTGAAAAGACCAGCACCCTGGATGTGGAGGGCTATCGTTTGGAAGAGTGTAGTTGTGAAGGGCTTGGAATGGATGGTTCCATTGTTTACCAAAAGTTTGTGAAAATTGAGAGCTGTGGATCTCCTAGATCTGTTCTGAAATGTTGCTGGAAAGAGGAAGGTAAAGAAGAAAAGGAGTAATAATAATTTGAAGGGTTCTTTTCCTTTATGTTACTTGTCTACATTGAACAAGTAAATCGATGGTATGGCAGATGGCAGGTGGCATGTTGTCATACTATTGGTTACATTTAAGGTTCATTTTCTATAATTTTGTTAATTTCTAGACTAAGGAATTAATCTGGATATTGTGTTTCACCAGAAACATATATATTAGTATTTGTTTTGTATTTTTCCGAAATATATAGCTCCCAGGGCTTCCTCCTATGAACTGTTTCTCCTGTCAAGTTGTGGTTTATAGATACGTTTAAATGGTGGTTTGAATATCATCCATCTGTTTCAAACTCTGCTATGTTCGTTGCATATGAGATTTAATAAAAGCTCGTGGGCTTGTAGTTGCCTCCAGTTGTGTTTGAAATTTTATGTAAATTGGTGCAGACATGGTAGGGTAGGCAACTTTATTTCACATTTTATGAAGGAGCTGGATGCTTTTGACTAGTTTTTATCACTAACTTGTTTATCTTGGTGGGTTCCGGTAAAGAAAATTGGCGGGCCCACGTTTACACGTGTGGCACCTTGTTATAGATCAATCTCATTTTGGGCTTGGTATCAATCAAAGTTAAGATGAGATTAATTAATTTGGTTGATTACTCATAATTTGGTCATTAGTTTATAATTTTTAAATATAAATTATATAATAATATTAATACATATTCAATTAACATATATATATATATATATATGTACTCCATTAATTATCATATATACATGCACCCATTATTATTCACTAAAAAATATTCTTATTAATTAATTGATTTTTTAACTATGATCACTTTAAATATACTCTTAAAAAGAATGTAGGCAACATTAGTCTGAATAAAATAGATGCTTAAATTATTACCTTTTTATCAACTAAAATTCCTTATTTAAATTGGCAATAAACTAGAAACCCTGACATATAATTTAATTACTAACATTTATAAAAATCAAGAATCTAATAATTATTTAGAGTTATAACTAATGTAAATGTACACAGTATTCAATTATTTATCTTAGTATTTACCAAAATAAACTTACAATATACAATTCAATTATTTTTATAGCTAGATAAAAAATTAATAAATCAATATTATTTCCTAAAATTCTAATATATCACATTTATACTGAGAATAATTTTTTTTTTGCGCATTTGGTCGAAGTTCGCACAATTTAAATAAAATTTTAATATATATATATATATATATATATAATAAATAAAAAAAATATTAATAATTGAAATAAAAAGGAATCAACAATTGAATTATTAAATTAGTAAATAATAGTAAAAAATAATAAATTTAAATTAAAATGAATTTTAATTACCACAAAAAGAAGAAAGATTGCAAACTTGTGTATATAAGAACAAAAGTGGGCGTCTGGTAGAGTAAGGTCGTGTATATAATAAGGACAAAAGAGGGTGTGCACTGTAGTGGAGTTAGCTTTGCAGAATTTTTTTAATCGAAAATTTATATATATTTATATGATTTCCTAATATTTATATAAGGACAAGACAATTAATTAAAATATTAGTAGTATAATTTTATGTAAAAATGTTAATAATATTCTTTCGAATATTCCATCCATTCGTAATCAAACAACGTAGAATTTTGCAACTACGGTTGTGGACAAGTGAAAAAGCAAGTAATGTTGAAATTGTATTTTAATTTAATATACTCCCTCTGACCGATCTATTGGTTGGAGACTTGGAGTTGATTATTGTGTTACGCGTACCGCAGCAATGAATTAAAAGTAAGATTTTTAATTTGTCCTAGATCGTTGATTCATTGGAATTGGACCGTTTTACAACCCAACTGACTACTCACTCTAGTATGGAGCTGAGCTGAATTCAGTGGCAGTTGGGGGATGTGCTAATTGGAATTACTTGCTTGACAACACATTGTGATTTTATTATAAAAGAATATATTTATTTAAAATTCTTTTCTTTTGGAAAAATCTCTCTCTTTTTGGTGTGAATTTCTTACTAAACCCTCCCACGTTGGTTGAAATACAACTTGATGATGTGGGTTGATACAAACTTTTTTTAAATAGATAACTTTTCAAGTGAGTCACCCACCCACCCACCCACCCACCCACCCACACACAAGGAGTTTGCTTAATTTATCACAAGCTCCAAATAACCCTTTACCCAAAGATCTAATGGGATATATAGTCTCTCCCTAGCCACCACCTTCTTATAATGAATGAGCCAAGAAAAAGGGGCAAAATTTGAACCCTATCTCCTATCCTATGGTGGTAATTTTTTGGAAGGTAAACCAAACTATCAACAAAGTTATCTGGATAAAAAGTATGCCCAAGTCGGTCTGAAATCCAACCATCACTTTTCTGAAAGGCCAGGCCTTCCGCATTCCGATTACTTTTGTTTTTTACTTTCACACACTACCTTTCTCTGCTTGCATTTCAACTTGGAGGAGGAGGACTGGAGGGGACCATTGATTAATTAATGTATTTTTTTTATATAGAAATTGAAGGTATTCGGACATATGTACTAGTAGCATTTTGTAGCTAGCTAGCGCATACCCTCTTCTTATATTTCTCACTAAAACATACATACATACATACATACATAGATTATGTGGCAAATTAAATCTTGGTTGTCTTGTCCATATATATATATATAACTCGTTTCTTGTTTTTACCTTTTTTTAGCTACTCTATATATATCTTTGTGGCGTTCGTTTGCTATTTAATTGCTAATGCTTCCAAAATGTTAGTAAAATCATATCACTTGTTATGATTTGAATTAAACGCATTTTGCATCCCCAAGTTTATCCTATATATTTTGAACCTTCGGAGGGTGTTATGTGTCAATTCGTTAAAAGACAAAGTATCATGTTTTGAAATATAAAATATAATGTACAAAATGAGATAAACAATACAAAATGCATTTAACTACTCTACTCTTATGATTATTAACGTACGTATCAATATTTTTTAAGTGTATAATTTTTAGATTCAAATATTGATTTGATGAAAAAAAAGTAATAATGTAGAAAGAAATGAAAAGCATATATAGCGGATTACCTCTCGTATGACAGATCGGTGCTTTTAGGAATATTGGGGAAGGAAGGATCATGCATGTATGATATATGTATGATGGACAGTATGTGAATTAATTGTAAAAGGTAAGGAGGAAAAGTAAAGGGGGGTGTGAGTGAAGAGGCATCCTAAACTCTAAAAGCCCAACTAGATCTTCATCAAATTATGAATATATTCTATGTTTGCCAATATATCAGTAAAATCTTATCAGAATAATAATAATAATAATAATAATAATAATAATAATAATAAAAATAATAATGATGTAGATACCAATTTTCATTTTTCACTAACAAAGCAATTCAATTCCTTCTCTTCTCTTCTCCCTTCCCTTTTATTTATCTTTTTCATTCTTTTCCTCCACCGGCTAATTAAAAAGGCCTATTGATCGAGTAGAATATATGCATGGGTTCTTAATTTGAATGATCAACTTAGAGCCAGCGGCCGGGTTATGGAAATTTTGTAGATTTGATTTTCGTTTGTTATTAAGAGTTGAATTAAAAATAATTATATCTTAATTCTGATGGATAAATATTTAAGTTGAGATGACGCATGATAGGGGAAAGAGCGAAGAATCAGTGTCCGTGATGCCAGTTTTGTTGTATACCAATTACAAAACTACAAAGCTAATGGTCAGAGAAACTGAACTGAATCTGACTGTGAGATGGGATTGGGAGGAGAAGGCCTTACTTCAGGGATCTCAAATGACATTATAAAATAGGATACATAATGCATGAGCCATTATATTAGAACCAATGTATTAATGAGTAATGACCTGTACATTTTGAAATTTATAATTTTGTTATTCGAGCTCTGCTATGCATTGCGAAAGCTTTCGGCATGCATGAGATAGATATAATTTAAAAATTGTCCCACTTTAATTAATTCTATGTTATCACATAAACTTTCACGTTGGCATAATCCAATTTTAACACATTTATCAACATGCGTATCATTTCCCATCTCATTTAGAAACCTTAGCAACGCTCATTTTGGATTCTCTATAATTTTTTCCACAATAAATGACAAGTTCAGATTAAGACAAATAGTAGTATATATGTGTTGATACAAATTGTTCCAAAGAGAGCAACACAGATGGTTGCCTAATTTGTTCTTCTCTCCATATATATATATATACTAATAATATGGAGTATATTATATTAGGGGAAAGTGCGACTCTAGTTGCTACAGTGCGACCAAGTGGTAAAAAAAACAAACAATAATTAGCAACTCATTTGGGGCCACTAAATGCATATGCCTAGTTTAGGAGTATGTATGGATGGTCTACTTTTCCAACCCACTACTGCTTTGACTCTCATTTGGCTCCCTTCATAATCTCAATATATATATATATATATATATATATATATATATATATATATATATAGATTTATGTGTGTGTAATGAGAGAGAGAGAACAACGGGACCACTATCTTTTCCATTGAAATGAGAATCCCAGCAAGTGAACAACTTGTCCTTCTGTCTCCTTGGAGGTGTGAAGAGAAGGGACGATAATAGTGAATATTATTGCCTCTTGGTTCACCCTATTTATTATCAAGACTACCCTAGCCTTTGTTTGTTTTTTTGAATAATGAAATATTTAGCTGCATTTTACAGCTGTTGAGACTTGTAGTAATACAAATTTCTATTACATGTGATGTAAACCAAGAATGTTTGAAGGTAGAACCAGGTCAATCGGGATGAATGGTGATGTTTTACAGTACTGCACGTCAGCACGTGTATCTGTGTCCCATACTATATATATATATATATATATATATATCATACTCTGCTCTGTTGCTTACGTTATTCTTCTTCGAGTGTGACCCGCCCCCATTCTAATTTCTTCTTTAATTATAATTCAACCACTACATTTTAAATGGATTAGATCAGAAAAACCTGCACCATCAGATCTTGAATATATGGCATTTCATGAACATACTTTCCTTATCGGACCTACTGAACTGGACCTACAATCCAATATATATATATATATATGGATATACGATCGAGATCAATCATCTTTTACTTATATTCTTTCGCGTCTTCCACCTGCTTTTAGCCGATCGACCCGATTGACGGTTTCATACAATAACCGTCGTCTATACTTTTAGCGACGCTTTATATGTTGTCTGTCATTAAAAGTATATAACGACAGTTGTATGATGACCGAAACCGTCGTTCGAATTCGTCCATCCTTTAAAGGGGTGACGCAGGTGAAGTAAGATAAAGGAATCGACTGATCCTCGCTTCTATGTAATATATGTATATACGCTAAATGGACTATCATGACAGATTTTTTAAATTATGACCACAATTATAGTCTAAAAAATCGTCGTCATAATCAATTGTGTACATACATTTTATATATATATATATATATATATATATATATATATAAATGATAAACGCGTTTGCTTTCCAAAATTTATCAGTTACTATAAGTCTATAACCAAATTTGCTTAATTTTATTTTAATCTTGCATGGATTCATTTGAGCGCAAAAAATAAAAATTAGATGCGTGGGGGGAGAGAGAGAGAAAGGGAGAGAGAGCAGGCTGGCAGCTTTTGCTTTTTAAAGTTGTTGCTTTTGATATTATAATTATTATTATTTGGGTGGACTGTCTATTGAATCTTGACCATATGGAGATGAGAGGGATGGGTTGCTAGTGTTTTTAAGCATCATGCAAATCCATTTGCATGTAATGTAATTAATTTAGATTATTACTACTACTAAAGAAAAGAAAAAGCTAGCTTAGCATAGCTAAGCTAGATGTGGCTGCATGATTCAATCAAATAAGGAGGAGCCATTACATCACCAATCTCAACTCTATTCCTATGTCTTGTTCTCACTACTTTTATTTTATTTTTTTAATAATATATATTATATATATATATATATATATATATATATTTTACATATTTATATTTATATATGAATTAATTGGTTCACGCAAACCCAATTATGCTTTTTGGGTGCTGGTCTATCTCACATGTTTTTACTTTTATTTTTAACAATATCTCACTTGTTAATAAATGATTTCAAGAAAAAAAATTGTTTTCTTCATTATATTTCCAACAAATATTACTAATTCAAAAAAAGATAAGTTATTTAATTCCCATTGGTCATTGCTATACAAGTATACATTGTATGCATAATACTACATGTTAACGCCAAGATCTTCTGCCACGTCCCAATCACGTAAAATGCCCTGATCTTGCACAGTAAACACGATAAACACCAAAAGCTTGAAGGCTTCGACCGTCGGGGGATAGCTCATGCGTGAGAGTCAGTATCGGTGTTCACAAGGGTTAACAATGGAGGATCTAATCTCTAGTGTATTGAGAAAGATAATAATCAGTTGAATGTGTGTTGATGTACCTGTTTGTGAAGATTTCCTTGCTATGTTATACTCTCGGACTGGTTTATCAAGTACACTGCTAGCCGTCTCGACACGCCCCCTACTCCTAGTGATCTCTGCCGACCGCATGCAAATAGGTGTCACCTTTCTCCATCAAGTTTATCTGGCCGAATGGCTATAATCCCATCCACATTAATGCATAGCAGCTTATAACGATCCAACTATCACGCTTTTTCATCATTACCGGTCAAAGATGAAGATATTAAAATATCTAATGGGTCAACCCACTGACCCGATCCGGTTTTATAAAGATTTGGAAAGGAACAAGATGGTAACTGGGCCCAATGACATTAATACCCAATAGTAAAGACCCAATGGACTAACTAAACAAGTAAGCCCAATCATTCGGCCCAATAGAAGAAATATCATGACCCAACATTGCCCCCTAGTTTTTTATTAAACAGAATATTTAATAGAAAACTACAAGTGGTCCATGATATTATAGAATCTACTAAAGGCCCAAAATGAAGGATAATCGAAATGTACCCGGTGCGATCCATAAGAGGAAACAGAAAAAGACCGGAGGCCCATAATAAAAAGCCCCATCTGATAAATGTCTGAATTTTAAACCGGACGCTGCCCATTCAAATTCTAAATCATTATCAGCATTTAATGTCTTATCACCTCAGACAATGTGGTAAATCGTGCAAGATAAAAATCAATTTCCCCCAATTTTGACAGTTTTACCTGCCAATTTGAATTTCAGACCTTTGAACTTTCTTCTTCTCTTCAGAACTTCTTCCTCCTCTGCGAACTGTCAACAATGGCTTCCCAAACCTCCGAGCAAGATTCACCCATCCTTGCCACTCCGATCACCACCGTTCCCCCAAATCCCAGCCCTGGTAAAGAGGTGGCCTCCAGTTCCAATCCCAAAAGTACGAAGACCAGCAAGAACCCACCTCCAAAAACCCCCAAAACTCCTTCTGAATACTATAGGAGTACAGAACGTTTCTCACATGCCAACACTCCTTCTACCGTTACTGAGATTGATCTGAAGAGTATTCGAACTCGATATCACATTCCGGAAACTCACATGATTAGGGCTCCAAGATCCGGTGAGAAAATGTACCAACGGCCAGAAAGTTGGATGGCCGTCTCCACGACCATCCTTGAGAAGGGGTTCGATTCCCTCTTCATATTTTCATAGTGACCATCCTAGGGTTTCTGGGTGTTGGGTTCGCCCAACTGGTGCCAAATTCTTACATACACATCTTGGCCTTTGTTGCTTTCTGCCATGAGCTAGGCGTCGAACCTACTATCGACTTCTTCTTCACCGTGTACAAAGATCGTCCGATCCGGAGAAGGGGTTCAAGGCCCTAAGCAAGCATTCCCCAAAGACGTAAGAAAAGTTCGAGAGTCGTTTGTTGGTGAATACTCCTTGACAATAGGGATGGCACGAAGTGGTTTTTCGTCGAGGACTGAAATCACTTCTTTACCGAATCGGGCCATGATGAGAAGATCTTGAGCCGACTTCGTAGATATTTCTAAAGAACGCGGTCGAAATGATAGAACTCTTTGACAATTTTCCTGGGAGGAGGAAATATGGACTTCTCTCGAAGAAAACATGGTTATATGACCATAAATGTAAGTATCGATCTATTTTGCATATAAATATTTGAAATTTTTCATGATGTGGACTCGACATAGGGTCATTTGCTTACTTTATGCAAGATCTTTGATTAGACCGAGTTTCTCGTGAAGTGAAGGAGTTTGAAGATTTTATATCCGAAAATCTTCTAAGTCAACCGAGAATCCACCACCGTAAACTACACCGTAAGCCGATCCAATCCAAAAACACATCTTGATGAGCCTTAGATAGAGAGCCGGTGATGAGCCTCCCATACCGGAAGAGACTCTTCATCTTCGCCGAGGAAGAGAGGCCATCCGAAAGCCCGATCAACCCTCTTCCAAATTCTTCTCCGAACTCTACCCTGTAAACCGAGCCAATCGACAACTTAGCCCCTCCTCCGAGGAGGTTTGCTCGATCGTCTGATCAAGAAATCTTCTCCGTGTCAAAAATTAAAGGCCAAAGTTACCCCCTAACGGTAGAAGAGCTTAGGGTACCTCCGTCTTCAACCATTCAGCCTTTGTCCCCTATAGAAATACAAGTTACGAACGGGGAAAATAAGTCGAGACTACGCCTGCACTATCATCACGAAGTGAAAACACCCTTTTCGATAGTCATCCCGGTTAAACTTCTACCATCACCCCAAGAGAAACCATTCCAATGCGATCTCTCGTGACGCCCCAAAATAGGTATACACAACACCCATTCTGAGTCGCCAAATACATGGTACAAGAAACAAACTACAACTTCAATAATATAAATGTCGTGTGAAATACGACAATATATACTGTGAGTTTAAATACAGATATTGCCATCTAGACAATATCCACACGCAAATAAATCCCCATCATAATTATTGATTCATTATTTTACAAAATGGTGAGGACTACTAAACAACTCTCTAGAACCTTCATTCCATACCCCGACTAAGTACTCGCTTACATTCTCGCCTCCCTAAGAAGAAAAAAGTGGAACAACAAGGAAAATGGTGAGCTCAACTAGCCCAAAGAAAGAATATTATGACTAAGATAATATACAACAAATTATCGTTAGTCTTCAACAGGAAAAATCGATAGAATACAATAGACAACAAGTTTCGGATCAATATTCGCGAATGAAATAATAATTCATAGAAGAGTTACGTAGAGATGAAATCTACTATAATCTATGAATTTAATAATCCATCATCAATATTTTATCCCCGTAACATCAATCAATATGCATCTCGAATCAAATATTCATCTTTGCACTATGTGCCAAAGATATTCATCATTAGTCATGTTCATTTAAACACTGCTCATCTTTACTTCTCAGAGCCAAAGATGTAAGACCAATTTTTTTAAATAAAAGGAATTTTCTTTATTTATTATTTTGAAATAGTAAGGGTTGATTTGATTAATGTGGATATTTAAGGGTTAAATACGCAAATATTTCAAAATAAGCAAGTGGTTATAAAATATTCATTTTGTGTGGAATATTCGTTTTGGTCGTGGAATATTCGTGACTTGTCGGGGAATATTCGCATAACAATGCGAAACCATGTGTGGGCCCCATAACTTGAAAGCGATTGGATGAGGAAAAGCGACAAAGTTTGGGTGGTTATAAATAACAGCCAGTAGTTATTCAGATTAAGGCTTGGAATACCCGGTGGTTAAAATACAAGATGTCTGGCGTGGTTGGTCGCATAGCTGCGGTATTACCAGATGCATGATTGTTGAATTATTGATCCTTACGTAAGATGGCACTACTCGATAATTTTCACATGAATTCTTTATCGCTCAATATTTTATTTTATTGATTCAATAATTGTCATGCGTTGATATTTTATATTATTGTTGTTCAATAATTGTCATCGCACACAGATTTCCCATTATCGGATCAATAATTCATATTATTTGAATAATATTATTAGATAGCATTATTGGCAATGTCTAGAAAGTTACATCGGAGAGGTTTGGTCACCTAATTGCGGCGCCAAGAAGGAAAATCCTTATCGGAAAGCCCTCTTCTCACGAACTACTGGTTGTCATAATTGTGATTCTGTAATATTATTTGTGAATAATTAATTATTGATTCATATGATAAAGAAATATTTATGATGGATTTATTTATGTGGTTATAAATGAAGAAATTATTGTTGAGGTGTTTTATCAAGATTTTTTGCAGTTGGAGGTATTAAAAAATTAAATCGGGGTTTTTGAGATATATTAAGGGGTTATAATTTTTAATCCGACCGTTGGATTGTGGTAATTTTTGGGTATGTTATACATACAAAAGTTGAGTATATGTCCACAAATTTTGAACCGTTAAAATGCACGAATGATTTGTTATGAATTTTAAGAGGTGTCTCGATTAGAAATCGGGGTTATAATTGATTTTGGTGGAAAATTCTAGAATTGAGTGGGCCCAACTGTGGTTGGTGAAGAAATGTGCTGAATTTTATTTCAAATGTGGTGGGTGGCAATAGTAGCGTAGTAAAGCCATCGGTGCAGTGTAGTCAAGTCTGCTTGGTAGGGCTAACATTTTCCTATAAATAGAGGCTGAAGTTAGAATTGAAAATCACACGGAAATAAAGTTTTCTCTTTCTTCTCTATATTATTGAGCGTATTTTGTGAGTATTTAGATACTTTGAGAGTTCTTTGTTAAAGACAAGTTTCATTCAATCACTTGAGCCTTTCCTTCCTTCCTGCACCGATTCTTCGAGGTAAGGGATATTATTTTTCGTAATGATATTATTTCTTCAATATCATTATCTTTGAAATGTTGATATGAAGTTTTTATCAAATTTGGAACTTTTTCATATCAAAGGTTCTTATTCATGAGTTACTATTCACGAGTTACTATTCATGAGTTACTATTCACGAGTTACTATTCACGAGTACTATTCATGAAGCGTGAAAATGTTTTTTTGTGGAATTTCTATCTTTTGGTGTCTGAGTTACTATTCACGTATACTATTTATTCACGTATCGACTATTCATCGAAAAATAAAATTTCTTCTTTTAAGTCCAAAATATCTATTTTGGATACTAGCTTTGATTGTATCCATGTTTTGATCATTCTTGAGTTTTACACCACTTATGATTATTTTTGAGGTATTGTTGGACATGGATAAAACAAAGTACTGAATCCTTAATCCTTAATCCTTGTCATTTTGTTTCACTGGATTAGATTCTTTAAAAATATTTTTCATCATCCTCGATCTTAAATGATGATATTATTGAATATCTTTTGGCTGTAGTCTGAAGATGAATGATTTCTGAAGAATATCTTTGGCTGTAGAGCGAAGATGAATGATTTCGAAGAATATCTTTGGCTCAGTAGTCTGAAAAGATGAACGTGTGTTTAAATGAACATGACCGATCGATGAATATCTTTGGCCTTTAGTGCAAAGATGAATGTGTTGAGATGAACATAATCGATTGATGAATATCTTTGGCTCAGTAGTGCAAAGATGAATATTTGATTTGAGATGAATATTGATTGATGTTACAGGATAAAATATTGATGATGGATCGTTAAATTCATAGATTATAGTAGATTTCATTCTCTACGTAACTCTTCTATGAATTATTATTTCACCTGCTTAATATTGATCTCAAACTTGTTGTCTATTGTATTCTATCGATTTTTTCCTCGTTGAGACTAACGATAATTTGTTGTATATTATCTTAGTCATAGTATTCTTCTTTGGGCTAGTTGAGCTCACCCTTTTCCTTGTTGTTCCATTTTCTTCTCGGGAGGCGAGAATGTAGCGAGTACTAGTTCGGGGTATGGAATGAAGGTTCTAGAGAGAGTTGTTTAGTAGTCCTCACCATTTTGTAAAATAATGTATCAATAATTATGATGGGGATTTATTTGCGTGTGGATATTGTCTGAAGACAATATTATATTTAAACTCATTAAAGATATATTGTCGTATTTTACACGACATTTGTATTATTGAAGTTGTAGTTTGCTTTTGTACCATGTATTTGGCGACTCGGAATGGGTTGGATGGAATGGACCTATTTTGGGGCGTCACGGTTGGTATCGAGCTTAGGATATGATCTCAAGCGAGATCGAGGAATAGAACTAGAGGAGGAGAGACGAGTAAATCCTTCGCTAGTGTGTCCTACCTAAGCTTATTTGTTAGTTAGTCAAGATATAGGGATATTATGTGATATATTGATTTCCTTAATTAACCCTTGTTTTATGACGATTTTGAGAATGTCGATTGAGAATATTAATGATGGAGTAAATGAGACCGTGGAGATGCCTCAGACTTACCAACGAGGAGAACGTGCAACATGTCGGCAATGTTCCTCCCATGAACAACAACACCGGTCAAAGCGAGATGATGAACGAGGGGATGTTTAGAAGCTTTTGCGATTCATGCAAAATCGACGCAGGAGACTCGTGTTCAAAATACAGGAGAAATGATAAGCAATTCACGGGTTATCACAAATGCAAGCAGCTCAAAAGAGTTGGGACCACTGCAATTTAAGGGAAAGCCGATCCGATCACGGGCGAAACATGGGTCAAACAAATTACCAAGATATTCGATGTCTTGGGATGCACGGAGAACGAAGGTTCCATTCACCACCTTTATGTTCCGTGGCGAGGCAGACTTCTTGGTGGAAGTCTGCAGAAGCGTACCCATCCACCAAGACTCAAAGATGTCTTGGGAGACGTTTGAGAGACTATTTAATGACAAATACTTTCCGAAAGTGTTCGTCATATGAAGGAAGTGGAGTTTATTAGATCGGAAGCGAGAACAACATGACGGTGTCCCAAAGACGCGAAGCGAAGTTCGCGGAGTTATCCAGTTCTCATAGCTCATTTGGTGGAGAATGAGAACGATGACGCGGATGTTTCTTAGAGGTTTGAAACCCGCAGATACGCCGATATCTCATTTCTCATAAATTTTCTCTATTCAGATGTTGTCACAGGGCTCGATTGTTAGAAATGAGATAACGAAAGTACGTTCAACCGAGGACCATAACCGAGATCATATCAAGATAGCGATCATCGAATAACGATAACCGGCGGAGAAAGAAGAATACGGATTGAAGGCGGTAACTACTTCTGTGGTAATCGTATCATGAAAATAGAAGAAGCGAGTCGAGGAGATTTTAAAAGAGGAGATTTAACAATGACCATACGAAGACAACGGTCAGGTAGCAACTAGTTCTAAGGAGGAGAACGACCACCGGCCATATATCTACAAATGCGAAAAGAGGGATGATATCACCAAACTGCTTACCAACAGCTTTAAGGTATGCTATAATTGTGGAAAAGAAGGACATATCGCCGAGATTATACGATATCGAAACCAGTCCAATGGGAATGGTGACTCAAAAGATGTCCCGGAAAATTCAAAGTCAACGGTTCTCGGAAGAGCGTTTGTCGTGACCCCATCAAAATCGAGGAACCCGAACGGTTAGCACGGTTAGTTAATTATAAATTCTTGCAAGTTTATACCTTACTAGATAATTCCCGCTTCTACCCATTCTTTATCTCTCTTGCTTTGCGGCCAACGTTTGAACTCGACTACGGAGAAATTAGACTTTGACCTATTTATGGAGACTCCGTTAGGAAAAACTTTCATTACATCCGTTGTTTAAAAAATCTTGCTTGATTCAGTTGGCACTATCACATTACCGTTAACCTTATTTCTATAGAGATATTTGCTTTGATGTGATTTTAAGGTTAACTACTCATCATGCCAAATTGATTGCTTTTGTAAGGTTGTTAGTTTTCATATTCCCAAGCAACCTCATTATTCAATTCAAGCAATCAAACCATTGTAATCAAACATTTTCATATCAAGCCATGAAGTCATTCGCTTATTACGGATGTCAAGTTTTCTTAGTCCATGTTATGGATTTGAATAAAGACACGTTAGATTTGAATAATATTCCTGCTGTTATTGATTTTTCTGATGTATTTCTGAAGAATTTCTTGGCTTACTCCCAAAGCTCGATATTAAATTTTGTATCGACTTTGAACCCAAGATAAAACTCATTTCTAAAATCTCATATTGAATGGCTCCTATTGAACTTTAGGAGTTAAAATTCAACTATAGAATTTGGTACCGAGCCTTTATCTTGGACTTCCTTTCGTGGAATTCACCGCTTTAATTCTCCTGTAGGGACGCCATATTCGATGCGATAAAGAAATCGATAGTGTCATTGTGACGTCTATCCAAGATTGGGATATGAGTCACAGTTGAGAGCAACCTAAGTCGATAATCGAATATCGTAGCTTTCTAGGCTTAGTTGGTTATTATCGAAGATTCGTGGAAGGATTTTCTTGAATCGCTACTCCGTTAACTTAATTTGACTTTAAAAAGGTACAAAATTTCAGATGGAGCGAGGAATGCGAAAGATTTTCCAAGAGCTCAAGAGGCGACTCATTTCTTTACACATATTCTCTAACCATACCATCTTGGAAGCGAACGTGGTAGGTAGCGCGCGTTGAGTAGAAGATCATATGGAACGAAAAGCGATGATGTCAAGTATACGCGTAGAGCCAACTTTAATAGAAAAGTTAAGGTTGCTGCCACCGCCCCTGAGCCGATGCGTATGAAGAAGAAAGTACAAGAAGGAGCTATTCGTGAGCGAGAATTGATGAAGAAGGAATACTTTGAGTCCACTCTAGACTTTATGTTCCTAACGACTGATTTGAAGTACAAGATTACGATGGAGGCACACAATACACCATTTGCAATCCATCTCGGAAGTACTAAAATGTATCGTGATCTTGACATACATTTTGGTGGAATAATATGAAGAGAGAGATTGCAAAGTTTATCTCGATGTGTTTAACTTGCTAACGTGTAAAGGCGAGACATCTAGTACCTAAGGTGGGTCCGGTGCAACCACTTGAGATTCCTTGAATGGAAGTGGGAACACATTACCATGGATTTCGTTCTGGGTCTTCCTACTGGTTTCTCAAGGCATCAATGCTATTTGGGTTATTGTTGATAGATTAACCAAGTCTGCTCATTTCTTGCCGTCACACGGAGACTTATTCTCTTGAACGCCTTGCTAAAAGTATGTACGTAAATGAGATCGTGAGGTTGCGTATGGCATGCCTCAGATCCATAGTTTCGTGATCGTGACCCAAGATTCACTTCAAGATTTTGGGTTAGCTTGCAAAAAGCTATGGGCACGATTTGCGATTTAGTTCTAAGATACCATCCCCAAACGGACGAACAATCGGAGAGGACTATTCAAACTCTTGAAGATCTATTAAGACTCTGTGTCCTAGACTTCAAGGGCAGTTGGGATAAGTATTTACCATTGGTGGAATTCTCCTACAACAACAGTTATCAGGCAAGTATAGGTGTGGCTCCATTCGAAGCATTATATGGACGAAAATGTCGCTCTCCAGTATGTTGGGACGAGGTGGGTGAAGCAACATTGTTGGGACCCGAGTTAGTACGTATGACTACCGAAAAGATCCAAATGATTCGACAACGATATACAAACTACTTTCAAGATCGACAAAAAAGAGTTATGCGGATCTTCATCGAAAGGATGTGGAATTTAATGTAGGGATCATGTATTGTTGCGAAGTTGCTCCATGGAAGGGAGTTACAAGATTTGGGAAGAGAGGAAAGCTCAAATCCACGATTTATCGGTCCATTTCAAATTCTTGACCGAGTAGGAAATGTAGCCTATAGACTTGCGTTACCTCCAAGTATGTCTCGTGTTCATAATGTGTTTCACATATCTAACATTTCGTAAATATGTGAAAGACCCAACCACGTTATAGAGTTAGAACCCGATTTAGATAGCCAAGACTTAACGTGTGAGGAGGTACCTATCAAGATTTTGGATAGGAAGGAGCATGTCCTACGCCAAGAAAGGTCATACCACAAGTTAAAGTTTGTGGAGGAATCATGCTATATAGAGGAAATGACCGAATTGAAACGGAAATGAAAGCGAGGTATCCTCACCTTTTCAAACACTGTGTATCGCACGCCAATTTCGAGGACGAAATTTCATAAGGAGGGAGGTTGTAAGACCTCAAATTTTTTAAATAAAAGGAATTTCCTTTATTTATTATTTTGAAATAGTAAGGGGTTGATTTGATTAATGTGGATATTTAAGGGTTAAATACGCAAATATTTCAAAATAAGCAAGTGGTTATAAAATATTCATTTTGTCTTGGAATATTCGTTTGGTCGTGGAATATTCGCATCTGCATCGGGGAATATTCGCACAACTCTGGCATGCAGCCCATGTGTGGGCCCCATAACCCGGAAAGCGATTGGATGAGGAAAACGACAAAGTTTGGGTGGTTATAAATAACAGCGTAGTTGTTACCGTTAAGATCGTTGGAATACCCGTGGTTAAAATACGAATACGCTCGTGGTTGCCGCAACAAGAAGATACCAGTATTGCATACAGTATTGTTGAATTATTGATCCTTACGTAAGATGGCACTACTCAATAATTTTCACAATGAGTTCTTTCGCTCAATATTTTATTTTATTGATTCAATAATTGTCGCGTTGATATTTTATATTATCATTGTTCAATAATTGTCACCGCATAAAGATTTCCCATTATCGGATCAATAATTCATATTATTTGAATAATATTATTAGATAGCATTATTGGCAATGTCTAGAAAGTTCTGCCAAGGAGAGGTTTGGTCACCTAATCATACTACCAAGAAGTGAGAAATCCTTATCGGAAAGCCCCTCTTCCTTGAACTGGTTATTGTCATAATTGTGATTCTAATAATATTATTTGTGAATAATTAATTATTGATTCATATGATAAAGAAATATTTATGATGGATTTATTTATGTGGTTATAAATGAAGAAATTATTGTTGAGGTGTTTTATCAAGATTTTACCGTATCGAGGTATTAAAAATTAAATCGTGGTTTTGAGATATATCATGGGTTATAATTTTTAATCCGACCGTTGATTGTGGTAATTTTGGGTATGTTATACATACAAAAGTTGAGTATATGTCCACAAATTTTGAACCGTTAAAAATGCACGAATGATTTGTTATGAATTTTAAGAGGTGTCTGATTCTAAATCGTGGTTATAATTGATTTTGGTGGAAAATTCTAGAATTGAGTGGGCCCCACTTGTGGTTGGTGAAGAAATGTGCTGAATTTTATTTCAAATGTGGTGGGTGGCAATAAGAAGTGGTAAAGCCATCAGTAAAGCGAGTCAAGTCTGCCTTGGGCTAACATTTTCCTATAAATAGAGGGCTAAGTTAGAATTGAAAATCACACCGTAAATAAAGTTTTCTCTTTCTCTCTATATTATCGAGCGTATTTTGTGAGTATTTAGATACTTTGAGAGTTCTTGCTCAAGATAAGTTTCATTCAAGATCACTTATATCCACCTTTCCTTCCAAGTCTCGATTCTTCGAGGTAAGTGGATATTATTTTTTCGTAATGATATTATTTCTTCAATATCATTACTTTCAAATGTTGATATGAAGTTTTTATCAAATTTGGAACTTTTTACATGTTTCGGGTTACTATTCATGAGTTACTATTCACGAAGTTACTATTCATGAGTTACTATTCACGAGTTACTATTCACGAGTACTATTCATGAAGCGTGAAAATGTTTTTTTGTGGAATTTCTATCTTTTGGTGCTATTCAGTTACTTTATTATCGATACTTTACGGACTATTCACGATATCTTACACTATTCATCGAAAAATAAAATTTCTTCTTTTCTTCGTCTAAAATATCTATTTTGGATACTAGCTTTGATCAGATCCATGTTTTGATCATTCTCGAATTTTACACCACTATGATTATTTTTGAGGTATTTTGGACATGGATAAAAACAAAGTACTTAATCCTTAATCCTTAATCCTTGTCATTTTGTTTCACTTTGGATTCGCTTCTTTAAAAATATTTTCATCATCCTCGCCTTAAATGATGATATTATTGAATATCTTTGGTCCAGAGTAGTGCAAGATGAATGATTTCTCGAAGAATATCTTTGGCCCAGTAGTGGCAAAGATGAATGATTCGAAGAATATCTTTTGGCTCAGAGTGCAAAGATGAAATGTGTTTAAATGAACATGACCGATCGATGAATATCTTTGGCCTTTTTAGTGCAAAGATGAACAGTGTTGAGATGAACATGACTGATTGATGAATATCTTCGGCTCAGTAGTGCAAAGATGAATATTTGATTTGAGATGAATATTGATTGATGTTACGAGGATAAAATATTGATGATGGACCGTTAAATTCATAGATTATAGTAGATTTCATTCTCTACGTAACTCTTCTATGAATTATTATTTCAACGCGAATATTGATCCGAAACTTTCATTGTCTATTGTATTCTATCGATTTTTCCTCGTTGGAGACTAACGATAATTTGTTGTATATTATCTTAGTCATATTCTTCTTTACCGGGCTAGTTGAGCTCACCTTTTCCTTGTTGTTCCATTTTTCTTCCGTGAGGCGAGAATGTAAGCGAGTACTAGTGGGGTATGGAATGAAGGTTCTAGAGAGAGTTGTTTAGTAGTCCTCACCATTTTTGTAAAATAATGTATCAATAATTATGATGGGATTTATTTGTGTGGATGGATATCGCTCTGTAAGACAATATTATATTTAAACTCATAAGATATATTGTCAATATTTTTGCCTACATTCACATTTGTATTATTGAAGTTGTAGTTTGCTTCTGCATCATGTATTTAACTCGTAAATGGGTTGGATGGAATGGACCTATTTTGGGCGTCACAAAAGATATTCTTCAGAATCATTCATCTTTGCACTACAAGCAAAAGATATTCAATAATATCATCATTTAAGACCCAGGATGATGATGAAATATATTTTTTTTAAAGAAACGAATCCAAGTGAAACAAAATAACAAGGATTAAGGATTAAGGATTCAGACTTTGTTTTATCCATGTTCAAAATACCTCAAAATAATCATAAGGTGTAAAAAATTCAAGAATGATCAAAACATCGATACAATCAAAGTTAGTATCCGTAATAGATATTTTGGACAAAAAGAAGAAATTTTATTTTCTAAGAATAGTAATAGTGTGAATAGTGTCAGATACGTGAATAAAGGCCAGATACGTGAATAGTAACTCTCACACCAAAAGATAGAAATTCCACAAAAACATCTTCACGCTTCATTAATAAGACTTTTGAATAAGAATCTCGTGAATAAGAACTCATGAATAAGAATCGTGAATAAGAACTCATGAATAAGAACTCCGATATGAAAAAGTTCCAAATTTGATAAAACTTCAATCAATATTTCAAAGATAATGATATCAAGAAATAATATCATTACGAGAAAAAAATAACATCCTTACCTCGAAAGATCAAGATTTCTAAATTAAACACCTGGATAAAGCATGACTTGACTTGCAATCAGATAGCAATACTCAAAGTATACTCAAAATACTCACAAGAATACGCCGATAATATAGAGAGAGAAAACTTCAGCTTTGTGGTGTGATTTTCAATTCTAACCCAAGACCCTATTTATAGAAATCGCTGTAACACCAAAGTTAAAAATTTAATAAATTAATAATATAATTATATTATTTTCACACATGTCTAGAATCTGATTTCAGCCATCAAACACATGCCACCTTCTAGAAAAAAATAAGAAAAACGTTTTTCTAATTTTAAATATTTTAAACTTCCAAAATCAATTATTTTGAGCTTCTAACTTCAATAATTCATAATAAATAGCCCTTTCATCAGAAAATTCGAATCTCATGAAGTTTTATAGGAAATTCAATTTCTACAACTTTGCGTAAGAAAGTTTTTCCAAATTCCAATCAGAAATTGACCAAATCCACAAACGGACAATTTTACAAAGTTATAATCAAATTTCTACCAATAAATGGGGTCCACCGACATGTTTAACATGTTTTAAACATTTATTGCAACAAAAATACTCTTCCTCCTCAGATACTCATATATCCCACATTCGTTGTAAAATATCACCGCTAATATATTATTAAAATAATATATTTAAATGAATTATTTTATCGTAAAAGATAAAATATTAATTTTCAACAATTGTCATTTTAAAAATTTTCTCCATCTATATCCACATAAAATCAATATTTTCCTCATCATATAAATCAATAATTAATTATTCACAAATAATATTACGTAATCACAATATCGACAACCAGTGCGCCTCAGAAAGCAGGGGCTTCAATAAGAATTTCTTCATCAAGCGCTTAATTAGGTGACCAAACCTCTCCTTAGATGTAACTTTCTAGACATCGCCAATAATGTTATCTAATAATATTATTCAGATAATATGAATTATTGCTTCGATAATGAAAGATACCGTAATGACAATTATCAAAACAACAAAATAATATAAAATATCAACGCAAAGAATTATTAACTCAATAAAATATCGAATAAAGAATTATCGTAACTATTATCGAGTAGTGCCTTCACGTAAGAATCAATAATTGGTGCAATACCGCAAAAGTACTGCTCAACAACGCCAGATTAGTGTGTTTTAACCACCGGGTATTCCAACAAGATAATTCAGAATAACTACGCCTGCTATTTAAAAACAACTTATATTTGTCGCTTTCATCCAATCGCTTTCCATGGGCTCACACATGGTCAAGCTACTGTCATTTAATATTCCCCGACCGCATTTAATATTCCACGCACCAAAACGAATATTCTCCGACAACAATGAATATTTTATAACCACTTGCTTATTTTGAAATATTTGCATATTTAACCCTTAACTATCCACATTAATCAAATCAACCTTACTATTTCAAAATAATAAATAAAGAAAATTCCTTTATTTAAAAAATTTCGGTCTTACAACCTCCTCCTTATGAAATTTCGTCCCTAAATCGACGTATCGACTGTGTTTTCAAAAGGTGAGGATACCGCTTTCATTTCCGCTTCCAATTCCCGTGTCATTTCCTCTATAAAGATGATTCTCCACAAAACTTTAACTCAGTGGTATAACCTTTGCATGCAGAGGACATGCTCTTCCTATCCAAAATCTCGACAGTACCTCCTCATACGCTAAGTCTTCTACTATCTCATCCTGCTTCTAACTCAATAACGTGGTTCTGTCTTTCACATATTTACGGCATGATATGTGAAACACATTATGAACACGAGACATACTTTGAGGTAACGCAAGTCTATAGGCTACATTTCCTACTCTGGCCAAGAATTTGAAATGGACCAATAAATCATGGATCGAGCTTTCTCTTCCCAAATCTTGTAACACCCTTCCATGGAGCAACTCGCAACAATACATGATCCCTCACATTAAATTCCACGCCTTTCATGAAGATCCGCATAACTCTTTTCGATCGATCTTTGTATACGCTTTGTATACGCTTGTCGAATCATTAGTCATATATACGATTAACTCGGGTCCCAACAATGTTGCTTTCACCCACCTCATCCCAACATATCGGGAAACGACATTTTCGGCCCATATAATGCTTCAAATGGAACCATGCCTATATTTGTTTAATAACTATTGTTGTATGAGAATTCCACCAATGGCAAGTACTTATCCCAACTTCCTTTGAAATCTAGGACACAGTAGTTTTAATATATCTTCAAGAGTTTGAGTAGTTTTCGATCGCCCATCCGCTTGAGGATGGTATGCCAAACCGAATCGTAAATTGCGCTCATAGCTTTTCTAAAACTAACCCAAAATCATGAAGTGAATCTCGGTCACGATCTAAAACTATGGATACTTAGCATGCCATGCAATCTCACAATCTCATTTACGTATATACGAGAAAGACGCTCAAGGAATAAGTCTCTCAGACGGTAAGAAATGAGCAAACTTGGTTAATCTATCAACAATAACCCAAATAAAGATTGATGCCTTGAGAAACCGTAGGAAGACCCGTGAACGAAATCCATAGTAATGTGTTCCCACTTCCATTCCTAATCTCAAGTGGTTGCAACTGGACCCTTAGGTACAAGATGCTCCGCCTTTACACGCTGGGTGTTAAACACATCGAGATAAACTTTGCAATCTCTTCATATTGTTCCACCAAAATGTATGTCAAGATCACGAATACATTTTAGTACTTCCAAGATGGATCGCAAATGGCGATTGTGGTGCCTCCATCATAATCTTGTAGACTTCAAATCGTAGTCGTTAGAACACAAAGTCTAGAGGGACTCAAGTATTCCTTCTTCATCAATTCTCGCCCTAATAGCTCCTTCAGATTTCTTCTTCACGACGATCACCCCGAAGCCTGCGGCTCGAGCAATCTTAACTTTTCTATTAAAGTCAGCTCTACGCGATACTTGACATCATCGCACTGCTCCTCAAGATATGATCTTCTACTCATCGCGCCACCTACCACGCTCGCTTTTCCAGATGGCACGATCGTAACATGTGTCAAATGAGTCTCTCTCGAGTTCTTCAAGCTCTTCCCACATTCCTCGCCCATTCAATTTTGTATCTCTACGAGTCACCAAGTTAATGGAATAAATGATTCGAGAATATCCTTCAACGAATCTCCGATAATAATAACCAACTAAGCTTCAGAAAGCTACGATTTTCGATAATCGACTTAGGTTGCTTCCTCAACCGCGACTCATATCCCAATCTTGATAAGACGTCACAATGACACCTATCGCTTTACTATCGCATCTAATACGACGCCCCATACAGAGAGTTCGCTTAGTGAATTCCACAAAGGAAGTCACAAAATAAAGGCTCAGTACCAAATTTATAGTTGAATTTTTAACTCCTCAAGTTCAATAGAGCCATTCGATATGAGATTTTAGAAATGAGTTTTGTACCGTTCAAAGTCGATACAAAATTTAATATCGCTTTCGGGAGTAAGCCAAGAAATTCTTCAGAAATACGCCAGAAAAAATCAATAACAACAGAATATTATTCAAATCGACGTGTCTTTATTCAAATCCATAACATGGACTAAGAAAATTTGACATCCGTAAATAAACGAATGACTTCATGGCTTGATATGAAAAATGTTTGACTACAATGGTTTGATTGTTTGAATTCAATAACAAAGTTGCTTAGAATATGAAAAACTAACAACCTTACAAAAGCAATCAATTTGCATGATGAGTAGTTAACCTTAAAATCACATCAAAAGCAAATATCTCTATAGAAATAAGGTTAACAGTAATGTGATAGTGCCAACTTGAATCAAGCAAGATTTCTAAACAACAGATGTAATGAAAGTTTCTCCTAACTGAGTCTCCATAAATAGTCAAAGTCTAATTTCTCCGTAGTCAAGTTCAAACGCTGAGCGCAAGCAAGAGAGATAAAAGAATGGGTAGAACCCCAGATTCTAGTAAGGTATAAACTTCAAGAAGAATTTATAATTAATCTAACCCGTGCTAACTTCGTCGTGTTCTCAGATTTTGACCGGCCACGACAAACGCCTTCCAAGAACCGCTGACTTTGACTTTTCCGGGACATCCTTTTCGAGTCACCATTCCTCACCGGATCTGGTTTCGATATCGCATAATCTTGAGCGATATGTCCTTCTTTCCACAATTATAAGATACCTTAAACTGCTAGGCTTAATGATATGTCCCTCTTTCCCAAGATTTGTAATATACGACCGGTGGTCGCTTCTCTCCTTAAACTAGTTACATCATCGCACCGACGCCTTCACACGGTCGTTGTTGAATCTCCTTTTAAAATCTCCTCCCGACTCGCTTTTTCTATTTTCATGGCCACGATTACCACCAGAGTGGTTACCGCTTTGTCTCAGATTCTTCTTTCTCCGCCGGTTATCGCTATTCTCGATGATCGCTATCTTCTAGATGATCCTCGTTATGGTCCCTCATTGAACGTATCAAGTATCTCTCGCCTAACAACCGAGCCCCGCTGACAACATCCGAATAGAGAAAATTTATGAGAAATGAGATAATCGACGATGTCGTGTTTCAAACCTCTCGTAAACATCCGCCATACGCTCCTCATTCTCCACCAAATGAGGTGCAAACCGATAACTCCGCTAACTTCGCCGATCGACACACCGCCATGTTATTCGCTTCTAGTCTAATAAACTCCACTTCCTTCATACGACAAAATACTTTCGTGGAAGTATTTGTCATCGAACTGCTTCAAACGTCTCCCACGATACGCCGAAAAATGCAACCGATGGGTACGCTTCACGTATTCCCACCAAGAATCAGCCGCCACTAACATAAAGGCGCGAATGGAACTTTCTGTTCTCCGCATCCCAAGACATCAAATATCTTCGTAATTTGTTTGACCCACGCCTCCGCTTTTAATCGGATCCGCTTCTGCACTCGTGGTCCCAACTTTTGAATCGCTTTGTCGTGACCACCCGTGAATCAAGCATCATTTCTCCCTCAGATTTTGAACACGAAGTCTCCTCGTCTCGATTTTGCATGAACTGCAAAAAGCTTCTAAACATCCCTCGCTCATCATCTCGCGCCAGGGTGTTGTTCACAGAGGAACATTACCAACACAGACGCTCTCCTCACCAGAGAAGACAGCATCTCCACTACTCCTCATTTACTCCATCATATTATTCTCACGACATTCTCAAATATCATTATAAAATAAGGGTTAATTAAGGAAATCAATATATCACATAATATCCCTATATAATCGACTAACTAACAAATAAGCTTAGTAGACACACTAAATAAGGATTTACTCGCCTCCCTCCTAGTTTTATTCCCCATCTCCGCCAGAGATCATATCCCTAAGCTCGATATTAACCGCACACGCCCCAAAATAGGTATACACAACACCCATTCTGAGTCGCCAAATACATGGTACAAGAAGCAAACTACAACTTCATAATACAAATGTCGTAGAAATACGACAATAATATATATCGTGAGTTTAAATATAATATTGTCTTCTAGACAATATCCACACGCAAATAAATCCCCATCATAATTATTGATTCATTATTTTACAAAATGGTGAGGACTACTAAACAACTCTCTCTAACCTTCATTCCATACCCTCGACTAAGACTCGCTACATTCTCGCCTCCCCGAGAAGAAAAATGGAACAACAAGGAAAAGGGTGAGCTCAACTAGCCCAAAGAAGAATATTACGACTAAGATAATATACAACAAATTATCGTTAGTCTTCAACAGGAAAAACTGATGTAATACAATGTACAACAAGTTTCGTATCAATATTCGCAGCTTGAAATAATAATTCATAAGAGAGTTACGTAGAGAATGAAATCTACTATAATCTATGAATTTAATAAATTCATCATCAATATTTTATCCCCGTAACATCAATCAATATGCATCTGAATCAAATATTCATCTTTTTGCACTACAGCCAAAGATATTCATCACTGGGTCATGTTCATTTAAACACTGCTCATCTTTGCACTACAGCCAAAGATATTCTTCGGCCAAATCATTCATCTTCGCACTATGTGCCAAAGATATTCTTCAGAAATCATTCATCTTCGCACTATGTGCCAAAGATATTCAATAATATCATCATTTAAGACCGAGGATGATGAAAAATATTTTTTTAAAACGAATCCAATCCCGTGAAACAAAATGACAAGGATTAAGGATTAAGGATTCAGATTTTGTTTTATCCATGTTCAAAAATACCTCAAAATAATCATAGTGGTGTAAAATTCAAGAATGATCAAAACACGGATACAATCAAAGTTAGATCCGTAATAGATGTTTTGACAAAAAGAAGAAATTTTATTTTCTAAGAATAAGATCAGTCATATAATAGTGGTCAGATACGTGAATAAAGGCCGATACGTGAATAAGAATCTGACACCAAAAGATAGAAATTCCACAAAACATCTTCACGCTTCATTAATAGTACTCGTAATAAGAATCGTGAATAAGAATCATTAATAAGAACTCATGAATAAGAACTCATGAATAAGAACTCCATGAATAAGAACCCCATATGAAAAAGTTCCAAATTTGATAAAAACTTCAGATCAATATTTCAAAGATAATGATATCAAGAAATAATATCATTACGAAAAAAATAATATCCTTTACCTCAAAGATCAAGATTTCTAAATTAAATAATTTGATATAAAGCATGACTTGACTCAGACCGATAGCAATACTCAAAGTATACTCAAAATACTCACAAGAATACGCTCGATAATATAGAGAGAAAACTTCAGCTTGTGGTGTGATTTTCAATTCTAACCCAAGACCCTATTTATAGAAATCGCTAGAACACCAAAAGCAGTAAAATTTAATAAATTAATAATATAATTATATTATTTTCACACATGTCTAGAATCTGATTTCAGCCATCAAACACATGCCACCTTCTAGAAAAAAAATAAGAAAAACGTTTTTCTAATTTTAAATATTTTAAACTTCCAAAAATCAATTATTTTGAGCTTCGAACTTCAATAATTCATAATAAATAGCCCTTTCATCAGAAAAATTGAATCTCATGAGTTTTTATAGAAATTCAATTTCTACAACTTTGCAGAAGAAAGTTTTTCCAAATTCCAATCAGAAATTGACCGAAATCCACAAACGGACAATTTTATGTGCTATAATCAAATTTCACCAATAAATGGGGTCCAATTGACATGTTTAACATGTTTTAAACATTTATTGCAAATAAAAATACTCTTCCTCCTCAGATACTCATATATCCCACATTCACTTAAAATATCACCGCTAATATATTATTAAAATAATATATTTAAACGAATTATTTTATCGTAAAAGATAAAATATTAATTTTCAACAATTGTCATTTTAAAATTTTCTCCATCTATATCCACATAAAATCAATATTTTCCTCATCATATAAATCAATAATTAATTATTCACAAATAATATTACAGTAATCACAATATCGACAACCAGTGCAGCCTCAGAAAGTAGGGGCTTCAATAAGAATTTCTTCTTCATCAAGCGCAATTAGGTGACCAAACCTCTCCTTAGATGTAACTTTCTAGACATTGCCAATAATGTTATCTAATAATATTATTCAGATAATATGAATTATCGCTTCGATAATGAAAGATACCGTAAATGACAATTATCAAACAACAAAGAATATAAAATATCAACGCAAAGAATTATTAACTCAATAAAATAATCGAATAAAGAATTATCGTAACCATTATTGAGTAAAGCCTTCACGTAAGAATCAATAATTGGTGCAATACCGCAGCACCGCTCAACAACGCCAGACAAAGGTGTTTTAACCACCGGTATTCCAACAAGATAATCTGTGAATAACTACGCCATATTTAAAAACAACTTATATTTGTCGCTTTCTTCATCCAATCGCTTTCACATGGGGCTCCACACATCGTCATACCATTGCATTTAATATTCCCGACTGCATTTAATATTCCACCACCAAACGAATATTCCCCGACAACAATGAATATTTTATAACCACTCATTATTTTGAAATATTTGCATATTTAACCCTTAACTATCCACATTAATCAAATCAACCCTTACTATTTCAAAATAATAAATAAAGGAAATTTCTTTTATTTAAAAAATTTCGGGTCTTAGACGAAGGAATGAGCTATTTCGCTAAGGTAAGTGATAGCTTTCTTTTATATACATTTCTTCTTGTTTAAGTATGTAAACCGATTGATGTCACAATATATATAAAGCAAATGCGCCTTCAAGCCCCTGTATACGTGAATGCCGAGGTCAAGAGAGGCGCTGGTAAGAGAAAATAATATGTCAAGGCGCATTGCTCGAGAAAGAAGTGAGCACGGCTAGGCCCTTCTCACCAACGAAGGTCTTTAGAGAGACATGGCTCAAGCCAAAGGCCTCAAGGAGCCTGAGACAAAATGTAAGGTAATCAAGAAGAGTCAACACCAACATAGGCCAACAACAGTACACATCCGGCGCTTAACGCCTACCGGGTTGGGAGAATCAAGCTTTGAAGACTAAGAACGAGGAACCTCACTATAGCTTTCATCAAGCTTCGCAATACAAATTTTCGTGAAGTCCATTTAAAGCTCAAGAGGATAAGGAGGCACACAAGGCCGTTACCATAAAC